>PVLA01011631.1:0-51466 GCA_004027455.1 Hydrochoerus hydrochaeris
AGCTGACGTGAGGGGGGAGGAGCTGACGTGAGGGGGGAGGAGCTGACGTGAGGTGGGAGGAGCTGACGTGAGGTGGGAGGAGCTGACGTGAGGTGGGAGGAGCTGACATGAGGGGAGAGGAGCTGACATGAGGGGAGAGGAGCTGACATGAGGTGAGAGGAGCTGATTGATATGAGATGAGATGACGGGAAATATAACAGGAATACTTGCTAAATCTCAGGCTCTTGATTCCTTTATGATACACACTAACCCTTTTAACTTGATACAGGTATCACCCTTGTCTTTGTGTTACAGAAGGGGAACTAGAGACAGAAAGGTAAAACCCCCTGGCTAATGTCACACTGGTAATAAGCAATGGAGAGAAAAGTTGGAGCTTGGCTCTGTCAGCCACAGTTTGCCTTTGCTCCCCTAAGATGGCCTTGGGAAGGGGCTGTCACCTGTGGCTTTGTGTGCCCCTCCAGCACAGCGCCTGCGTGGTGCCCTTCTGTAGCCATTATAAACCCTTTACACTAGGTGTCAATACCTGAGCAAACGGCAGGTCTGGCTTCACCCAGAATCTGGGCTGAGGGTTCTGGGTGACTCATCTCTTCACTTCCCCAGCAATCCTACCTCTAAGTCATGAGAACCGTTCTGCCATCAATAAGGCTATTTGTAATTCAAGGAACTGTATTTCAATTTAAACTGAGTTATGCAAAAATACATAAACAAAATTTAGACTTTTTAAATTAAAGAAATGCTTCCCAATTGACTCATAAAGAGATGAAAATTACTGATTCATACAAAAGTCCAGGGATATGGGGGTCTCCACCCACCGCTCTGCTGTTCTCCCCCACACTGGCTCTCTCTGGGCCACATTCCAGCCACAGGGTGCACCCAACAGCTCTCAGGAAGTGCAGCAGAAAGACAAGGGCTCTTTTCAACCCAATGTGGTGGTGAGATCTTCACAGTTGGGTCCCACTGGCCCAGATTTGGGTTCGCAGACCCACACACCTGGGGGAAGGGGTATCAGGTGTGTCCAGCATGGGCACAGGTGACATGGACATATCACAGTGACCCAGGAGGTTCTAATAATACAGATGACCAGACTCTGGGCTGCTGGAGGGAGGGTGGACTCAGTCCCTGCCAGCCACCTGGAGAGAAGGGAGGAGCATTTCCATAGCAAAGGCTTTGTCACCAGCAGGAGGGGACTTACTTCTCCAGTTATCCATCTACCCAGGCATTTCTGTGCCAGGTAGATTCCTGAAAAAGAAAAACTATCTCGAGGATGTGTAGGAAATTGCTTCAAAGCTCAGAATCATTGACTATTAGGACTAGGAATAATTCCAGATGTCACTTGGTTTGGGGTTTAAAATGATGAGATGATTAAGACCCAGAGATGTTAAGTAACTTACTTAAGCACAAATAGCCACCTAACTTTGAATGTAAGTTATTATTTTTTTTCAATCATTTGTCCAGCAAACATTTATTGTACGCCAACATTTTCCCTTCACTAGGCTGTGGGCCAGGAACACAGGTTTAGGTAAAGCAGTTTTGTCATCTGAGCCATATTGCAGGGCTCTTTAAATGTGACATAGAAGGCGCTCTTGAGCTGTAATGGTTCTAGCCTTATTAGTGATAGTAAAAAAATAAAATAAAAAAGTAAAATAAAGACTGTTTAATTCGCTGTGAATTTACTATAAATCACAGTTCTTAGCATATTCTGTAAGTCAAAAAATTTCATCTGTTAGGGTGCTTGTAAAGACCAACAAGTTAACTGCATAGATTTTCCAGGGATGGAATTTAAGAACTGTATGTATCAAGGAACTGGTCTAGTTGGTGTACAAAGACAAAAATAATAATGGCTTGAAGCAGACACTGCAGATTGGACACTCCTGGCTTAAGGAAAAATGAAACAGCCCAAGGCTGGCATCCCAGCTTGATATGGCTGTTTGGTGACCAACTTTGATGGTTGCTTTCTTCAACATAGTTTCTCCTTGCCTATGAGGGCTGGTCTAATACCCACCATGCAGTTCTGCATTTCAGCCAATAGGAAGAGAGGAAGTCTGCAGGAACTGCCCTTGGGCTTTAAATTTCTGGTGATCACTGCCCACAATGGGTAACCCAGCTCCAGCTCAAAGGAGGCTGGGGAGTGTAGTCCTTACCTGGGCAGCCATGTCTCCAAATACAAATCAAGGGTCCTCTCAGTATTGCTAAAAACTAAAAACCATGTATAACCAGAGCAGCTCAACTCATATTTTTGAGCATTTCTTAGGGGCCCGGAATGACTCAAAGGCTTTGAAGAATTAGTATCTCATTTATTCCACACATTTCATTCTGTCCCATTGAAGTGGATCTTATTTCTTTTACGTTTATAAATAAACCTGAGTCAGGAAGAGGAATGGAAGGCAAATGACATTTGGCGCCCATAACCACTGCTTCCTGGCTTTAGTGACCTGGAGCCATCCCTCCTGGGGAGTCATTAACATCCCCCAGAGAACATTGCCACACTCAAGGGGTGCCGCTGACCTCCACAATTGGACTGTAGACACATAACTTCCAGCTCACACACATTCTCCATCTTGCTGACTGGGACAAAGCTGGCTGCCCTACTGGAGAAGTCCTCCTGGCAGGAAGGGGAGGTGGTCTCTGCCCACGAGCCAGTGAGTGCCCCGACCCTGTGGACTGAATCCTGCCAGCTCCCATGGGAGGGCCGTATTTCCCTGCTGGATTTTAGAGGAGCCCTCAGTCCTGGCTGACTCCAGACTCAGCCTCAGGATGGGTCCTGAGCCAGACGTAAGGGTTCCTGAGGCTTCCAGCCCCGAGATAATGAAGGTTTATTGTTTAAACTGTCCCACAGCAGTGGGTAACTAACCTAGGGGGCTCTGAAACAGGCCTACAAACGCACGGAAAAGCGCTGGCCTGTGAGTCAAGAGCCTCAGAGACTATTAATCCTTTTGCGAGCAGGGCTGAACTTACAGCACTTGGCACGAGGCAAAGAATGACAGGGAAGGGGCTGGGGACAAGGAAGCACAAGGTGAAAGCCCATCAGAAGCAGGCTGAACTGCACAGGCTGAAATCACAAGGACACCTACTGCTCACTAATCAAAGGACCTGAAGTCGGTGGCCCCGGGGTTGGCAGCCTACTGGGCCTTCTGAACAGAGGGTCTGACACTTACCCAGATTGAGATGTGGCAATATCAGACGATGGAATTCAGCATGACATAATGTAACACACTACCTAACTCATTCTTTCCTATTTACATATCCATTAGCATATATAATTATCTTATACGTGTGTGTACCCGGGTTTTAACAACTGACACTGCACAGTCATCGACAAACCAAATGAAAGCTGGTGCCTGGAAGATGGTTCAGGCACAGTGGCACCTTCAACCTGCATGGCGTGTCTACACGCATGCGTAAGCATGTGTGCACGAGGACACGCGTGCACACAAGACAAGAGCGCCAGACAGCAAACTCCACCCACCCAGACTTCCCGCCTGAGGCGCTCCCTGAAATCAGTGAAGAGCCCGAATAACTCCTGCTGGCCAGATCTGTCCCATCAATGGGTTTTGTTTGGCGTGAGCAGTTTTACATGGTCCTTAAACTCAACATTTTTTTTTTAAATAAGGAAATTTAACATGAAACTCTGGGTTTCAGACTTCTCTCAAAGCCAGACTCCCCCAGAATGTGTAGTGGGCTTCCCCCACAATGTGGTCTCTGTCCCCTGAAGAAAGGACTGGTCCCCAATTGTCCTGCCTCCCTGTGCCTCCTCTCTCAGCCCCTATGGGCCCCTAGGACGCTGGACTAAGAGTCGGTCACTTCCTAAGGCTGGGACAGAAAAGCTGTAGCCACTCTAGCTGGCCTCGGGGGCATCTCCTGCTGAAAGGCCCAGTTGCCTTGTGAGACGTCTTCCTCCCCTGCCTTGGCTGGGTCAGGCCTGGTGTCGGCACCCCAGATCCACATTCTCTGTGGTTTTGCACAAGGTCATGGCCCTGCTATCTCCAGGTTCATCCCTGATGTCATCTAATACTCTATTATGTGTCACTACAATAACAACACGAGAACTAGTCACAGAGAAGCTGCTGATAGACGGAACCACTGTCTCCTGCTCCCCTCAGTTTGCTAATCTGACAATAGCAGCCCAGAGGGCTCAAGCCCAAGGCCCTGGTTGTCTGGCTTTACCCTGATACCTTTGTGATACTGAGCTGGACATCAAAATGCCCAAACACTTTGGATTCCTTTTCCTTGGAAGCCACTGAAACAGCTCTTTGCTGCAGTCTGCAAACACTCCGAAACCTGAGAAGAAGCAGTTCTGCTTAAAGTGCTTATAAATTACAAGCGAGGTTAAGCCAGGTCCTCTAGGTAAATGACAGATATGGATACAAGTTAGGTGCTCGGGGATGCTCCCAGGTCCTAGCGCATCATTCATGAAGAGTGGGATTTTCCAAACTTACCACCTAAGAAGGGTCATCTGGAGTGCTTGTTAAAAATATGTATTCCCAGGGCCCTCCTTCGGGGAGGCAGCCGTGCCGGGAAACGGGGAAGGGAGCCTGAGAGTCTCTGCCGTTATAAACTTGTCCCGACGATTCTGATCATCAGGCAAGGTGAGAAACCATCCATGCAGGACCACAGCTCCCCAAAGAGGCGCTTAGCTCCTCCGCGTGGACCGTGCACAGGGGTTGCCTGGGAATCTGGTCAAAATGCAGCTTCTGATTGAATGGGTCAGAGGTGGGGTCTGAGGTTCTGCATTTCTAAGAGGTTCCCAAATGACACAGCTGTGGATGGCCAGCCAGGGCCTGCTGCATAATTTGTGAGGCCCAGAGTAAAGCAAGAATGCAAGGTTCTTCTCAAAAGCCATTGGAAAGGAAGAAAGAAAGAGAAAAAGAAAAGAAAAGAATTCTCCTTTCTCCTGAAGTCTATTTCTATGCCTGTCATTATGTTTTTAGTTTTGCCTTTCAGTGCGGTGCTGCCTTGTGCAGAAATTCTCATGGGATGGCTTCACTGGAGTGAGGCCGCTCCAGGGCAGAGGATACCAGCCCTCACCCAGCAATGCTGCAAAGTGGGGTGCTGGGAGCCCACCCAAGGAGGCAGGCAGATGGCAGAAGGCAGGAATCGATGTGAGCAGAGGCTCCGGGGCTCTGGCACGAGTAGTGTACATCCAGCTTCACTTAGAACACAACCTGGAAAACAAAGTTAAGAATCTCAAAGTGGAGACCGGAGCAGGATACCCCTTTTCTAAAAGAAGGACCCTGGGACTCTACTAATACCAGTCCAAATCTGAGGATCAGGACTGAGTGTGAGCTTTTAAAGACAGAGATGGTAGAGCAAGACCAGCAAGCTGTGGACCTGCAGTCCGCTGCCTCTTTTGATAAACAGAGTTTTATTGTGACTCCACCATACCCGTAAGTCTCAAGTACTTACACCCTGGCTCTTTCTAGGAAAAGTATGTTGACACCCAGGTACAGAATAGAATTGTGGATTTCAAACTCTGGTCTTTAAGAATGGAAAGGTTTGTATAGATGATTCAGACCCTGGTGTGTCTGGACTGTATCTATGACCCCTATAGATCATAAAAAGCAAATATGCCTCTTCTGATGTTTTGTAGCCCTAGTCAGAATAGCCAGATTAACTCAATTTTGTGCAGGTCTTGAAATAAATCTCTCAACTCACTCTAGGCACCTGTGTGAAGAACTGTAAAAGTATCGTGGTTGGAGACCTCTATAACTCTGCCCTGGGATCCTTGAAAAAGTTCTGGGCTGCAGATTCTACACCCATAATTTCAGGAAAACCACTTCACAGGTAACAGTATAACCAGGACATTGCAAATGAAGTACCAAGTAAGAGCCAGGGGCATCTGCTCGGAGTGGGCCCCAGGGAAAAGATGAAAAGCTACTCAGAGAACATTGTTTCCAGTTGTGTTACTGGTAAGACGCTCAGCAGACCACTGTGCTCATAATAAGATAATTATTATGATGATCTCCATTGTAAGAGGAAACCAGGGATCCGAGATGTTCCATAACTTCCCAAAAGTCACACAGCTGATGTGTGGTGAAGCCAGGTTTCAGCAGGCAGTCTGGCACCAGAGCCAGCCCTCTAGCCAAAGGGTGGACAAAGATTTCCACGAAGAACTTGTAGTAGTCAATGTGTTCACCTTTGCAGGCATTTGTGTGTGACAAGCAAGGAGCTCTGCTGCTGAAGGGAAGAGCAATCATAGGTGACCTGTAAATAAATAGGCGTGGCTGTGTTCCAATAAAACTTTATTGACCCAAGCAGACGACTGGCTAGATAGGGCCCCCAGCCTATGGCTTCCCTCCGGTTACAAATTATACCACTAATGATGTGTGTTGGGTTTCTGAAATGCTTCTGACCACACCATAGGACTGGAACAACCAGCACTATTACTGATCACCATTATGAAACTGAAGACAACTGTATGTCTGATTTTACAAAACAGCCGACTCTAGTTACCTTTTTTTTCTTAAGAGCTACATTCATTTCTAAGCAGAAAGGCGTTTGTTGTAATTTCATCTTGACACCATCCAAGAGGGGCACACTACGGCCAAATCCTCCTCTCCGATGGGATGTGGTCAATCACACTGACAATACAGCGTGACCTCTGCTTTCAGAGGGGGCAGGCGTGGGCATCTGCGATGGCTTCTGGGTCACAGCACAGCAAGCTGCAGCCACACGCATGCACATAGTCATCAGCTCAGGGATTTCAGCTCGCCTCCTGGGGGCTTGCGATGCCCCAGGCTACCTGTCAGCAACTAGGAGCCCGGTACACGGAGCCCAGGCTCAAGGCTGGCAGCCCCTCCACAATGGTGGGCTGGAGGTCCAGCGGCAGAAGGGCAGCTCATAAACTATCCATCGGCAGAGTCCAATCTGCTCCATTATGACAATGTGATGCACCCTTTCAAACGGTAGATACGGTCAGGCCATAAGTAACGGGAGCTGACAGAAATGAGAAACACTGGTGTTTAGATTGAAAGGCAGTGATCAGTCTGGACAGGATCCATTCTACTCAACTTTACCCCCTGCATTTTCAGGAAGCCAATGCCAGCCCGAGGTGCCCTCTCCTTCGCCTCCAAAGTTCACAGGGTGAGATGAGAGCCCTGCAGCAAAAAGCCCTGAACGTCTGCAGCTTGTAGGGGTCATAATTCTTCCCCCCAAAGTTACCTTTCCTGTTTCTATGAATTACTGTTACATTCTTGTAAGAGATATGGTTTGAGGTATTTATGATGCATTCAATTCTGCTATCATTGATTTATTGAACAAAACCAGCTCGGGGCCATGATGGAAAGGCCCTAATTCTAAAAACTCTTACATCTCTGCACGAAGAACATTTTCTGCCCCGTTGGCCTCCTGCAGATGACCAGCCGAGATAAACAGAGGCCACTCCACTCGCCGCTGCAATGTGCGTGGCGATGCAAAGGAATCAATCAGACAAAAGCAGATTATTACAGTGTCTGCAAGAGATCAAACAGTGCTGGCATCCGCACCCACACACGCCTGATTTACAGGCGAGCTGATAAAGTGCCGCAGCTCACTGTCAGGAGAACATGACAACCCCTTGAGCTGTGTGGATAAATTATTGCTGAAGCCCATGATAACATTTCTCCACCTAGCAACCAAACATAACAGGATGTGGCTTTCAGTACTAGGAGCCAAATGATACAAAGACAAGACGCCCAGGAGCTTTGGGCTCTGAAGGCACACATTAAGATGGAACCTTGAAATCAACAGCCCCCTGGAACACACATGAAACCCACAGGTAATTAACAATTCAACAGCAGATGCCCAGACCTTTCCCGCCAGGTGCCTGCAGAGAGGAGGTACCTGCTCTTACCATCCATCTGCTCATAACCAAAAGTGACCTCCCTTGGAGCAGCCAGGAACCGTGTGACTCTCCATGCACCCAGGTAACAGCCTCAAAGTGTGACACCTGCTCCATATTCCCAGTGATGGTGAAGTCAACTTGGACAATAGGATTAAAGATCCTCGAATCCCATGGTGAGAAAAAGTACCCACTTGTGTTGTTTTTTGTTGATTCACCTAATAAACCAGTGGGAGGGAGGGCCTCAGGGTCAGCCTGGGACAAATCTCAGACACCTCTCACACACTGCAAAATGTCCTTTTAAATGAATGAAAAGCAACTAACTAGAACTAGGGACAGCAAAAGTTTTGTTTTTACTGTTTTCTTTTTTCAAACAACATTGTTTTTCAATTGATGGAGGTGATAGCAAAATTTTTTTAAAGAAACTTATTAGAGCCATGGTCTCCATAAAGACTGGGAGTTTGGGCATCTTTGTTCAGCATTCAACAGTGCCTCGGTGATAAACTGTATGAATCCGCTTAAAGAAATTGATCAAATGAAAAATTAAGTTAATGATGAAGTCGTATTGATCTGTATAAATTTGTAATGAAGGTACAGACACATCAGAAACATAACAAAATATCTGAAAAACACACTCAAGGGACTTGCTAGTCACTACAGCAAACACCTGATATAACCAATTGATAAGGACAAAAGCTGCATTTGGGCTCACGGTTTTAGATGGTCCAGTCCAGTGCTTTGGTCAGGTGCCAGATGGCAGTGGTGGGGGAGGACACAGGACACAGCGAAACCATTCACCTCACAGCTGGGAAGCAAAAAAAGAGAAAGAGAAAATGAGGGTTTCACTGCCTCAGGGGCCTGTCCCAGGGTCCCCAAGATCTCCAACAGGCCATGCCTCTGGAAGGTTCCACTACCTCCAAGCAGCACCAAAATGAGGACAAGTCTTTAACTCATGGGTCCTTAGGAGGCATTCCAGACCCAGAGACAGCAGCCACTAACGCTGTGTCTGGGTCTGGAAGAACACGGCACCATTGCCTTTGACAGCCATTGTTCTCCTATGAGGAAGGAACTAATAATGTGACTTTCCAGAAAGGAAAATGATACTCAATGACATTAAGTAATCCATCAAAGTCACAAGTCTCTGTGTGGCAGAAAGCAGAATTGCACCTGGACACTGCCTCCCGGAGGTGATCTCTGAGCTTCTCTATCCACCGTCCCACTCACTTGAAGAGCCGCATGGGCTCTTATCCTCTTTCCACATGGAAGAAAACTGACATCATGGACCCTTTCCAGGGTCATGTGATTATGTAACAAGGGTTGGCGTCAAACCCAGGTCTGCCTGGTGCTCACCCTCACCATGCTTCTAGGCCTCCGGAGAAACATGCTCCAAATGATGATACAAACTGTGAGGAGCCATATTTTAAACAAGAGCTAATTAATAAGTCATTTTTTTCCTGATTGCTCCAAATGTATTTCAGGAAACAGAAACATCTGTTAGACAATAAAACAGAAGGCCAGTTCATCACCTAAAATCATTCAACATTGGTTTATAATTGCCAAGGATGTTGGGCAAAAGTTAAAAACAATACCCTCAACGTGTTTATTGTAAAAAACACACGAACCACACTAGTAGCCAAGGAAAGTTGAGGGCTTCCTCTGCCTTTTTCCTGCAGGCATCAAGATAAGGAACTGTTTTCAGTGGTGAGGAGCAATCACACCTTGTCCCTTTGGGAGGGGAAGAGGAACGAAGCAGTTAAGAATCCCATTAAAACAGAGTGTTCAAAAAACAATCATGACACCTATATAAATAAAAGTATCATGCTTCACTCAAATAGCTATGCTGTTTATTAACTGATAAAGAAATCAATATGATGGTCAAAGTAGAAATAGAGAAATACAGATTGATATCAAAAGCTGGTCAAAAGAAACGGAAATGAACTTGTTAAGAATTCAAAACTGGGCAATGCTCAGGGCAACGTCACCAAACTATGAGTTTTCATGGCTACTTTTCTCCTGGATAGAAATTTACCAGGTAATATACAGTGTAAGATAACCGGTTCTAACCAAATGGCAAACTGCAGCGTAAACACAGATGCACCCTCTCATCATCTTGGGGGTATCTGTTCAACACTGCAGAGACACAAAGTCCAGCTCAGATGTATGTACAAGCTTGGGATAGTTTTTTTTCTTAATAATTTCATCAAGTCCATGCTATTATTTCTGATGCCTTAGTGTACGTAAGAATGCAGTTGTCCCACTAAAATTTTGAATCAGTATTTTGAAGTGGGGCCCCAGCATGCATATTTTAACAAACTTAAAATGATTCTAGTGCCAATGGTCTGCATCATATTAAGAAATGACCAGCCTAAGTGATCTTAAATTTCACTTTTGGTAGGTGCCTCAGTTAAAGATGTGTTCACTTGCAAGTACGTAACTTGCAAGTAAGAACTTGGACTTACATTGACTTCAAGAATAAAAAACTTTAGCAGAGAAGCAGCCAGCTCACCACTCTGGTAGGTGGCTTTGGCCTGGCAAGCCCCAGCCGCCCCAGAGTGAGAACCATCAGCGTTTCCTGAGCTCCATGCCATGTTGGAACTTGGGGTGCTGGGAAAACAAGCAGCCACCTCACCGCTCTGGTAAGCAGCTTTGAGCCCTCCAGCACGTGGGCTAAGAATCAAACATCATCCCCCGCCCCTGCCATTAGCAAGTGAGAGCCAGAGATCTGAGTAACTCTTGGGAGGATCAATGTATGCGCTATAGCAAATAAGGGGGATTTCCTTCTACTATCGCTTAGCACACAAATATCTTTATCACTGTTTTGCTCTGTTCTGATTAATGGTATTGCTCTATTCAATATTCTGTTTTTATAAGTTCGGTATTTCCTTCCATTTTGCTGTACCTGATTGAAGGAACAACCATTGTGAAGAAAACGAGACATACTATTGTATGTATTACTGTTGTCCTGGTAACCTGCTGTGAGGTTTTATACCAATCTCACTGCACTGTCTCAGTTGGCTTTGTTCTGTCTTGTTCTGCTGTATTTTACTGCCTTCAAAATAATAATAATAATAATAATAATAATAATAATAATAATTTTTTTTTAAAAAAAGAGATAACAAAGTAACAAAATACCTCCAAAAACTCCCAGGTCCCCAAAACTGATCCATGGGGAATGGATGAGGAGAAACTCAAAAACAAAGCAACAGAATTATACAAGTTGATTAAAAAGTAAATAACAAGAAACAAACAGATTAGTAAGATACTGAGCAAGCTGAAACATGATATAACTAAACAAATAATGGACTTAGAAAGCAAAAGGAGGAAAAGAAAGTGCTCTAAAGGATATAATTGCATGCATGTTTAAGAATGTAGGATTGATACCCATGTTGCTGAGTTTTTGTTTGTTGAACAGAACTGTTGCAGCCTCACTGTTTGAATGTCCACCTTGTATGCTTTAGTTTTGTAACTTGAACAACTATATCTGAGAAGACAATATGTAATTTGTCAACTAGTGATTTCTTACTGGTTTTTTTTTTTTTAAATTCTGTACTGTTTCTACCCTTTTTTCTGTTTTGCTATTTTTTCTCTTTAAATAAAATTTTAAAAAAAGAAAACAAACTTTAGCAGCATAATGTAAGAGGCAATGCAGTCTCTGGGTTAGGAAAATTTAGTAGCTCAGAGATGTCTACTTTGGGGATATGAGTTTGTCCTTTTTCTGCAATCCCTTGAGGCTACTCATAGGTAGCTACAGTGACTAACATGTCACTTCCTGGCCCAGTGTCTAGAAATGAGGAGAGACTTCCTCTTCCTGATAGGACTAGAGAACTCTTTCCCAAGAAGCCCTTCAGTTCAGTTGACTTCCCTTCACAAGGTAAGGCCAGAATTGTATCAAGTGACCCTGCTTGAGGGTTTGAGTGGGAAAGTCTTATACCAGCCAGGCACACTGAAGAGCTGGAGTGAGGATGCCTTGTGACCACAGAAAGCTTGGATATCTGAACAAAAGCCATTAGAAGAAAAGTAGAGGTGAAGGTAGGGAGGAAAATAGGCCAGCAACTGACAGAATTCAACATTCGTGCATTCAAAAAGGGAGTTACAAGCGGTATCTCAAAATTGGGTTGCATCAAAAACACAGGGGAAATTGCCCTGAAGCAATGGAAAGTCCCAAGGCCACTGCCAGACGGGCCTCCCCAGAGGTCACAGAACAGATAGAGTCAAAGGTCAAACTACGAGGCTTACATTACTGTTTAGTAAATGAATTTAAAACACACTAAGAAACAAGGATAACAGAAACAAAAAGCTCAATTTAAAAATGAGTAAACAAATGAACAATCCTCCAAAGTTATACAAAAAAACCAATAGCATGCTCAGTATCTCTCTGATCACAAGAGAAACACACATCAAAATTACAGTGAGCAAGACGTGATGGACACTCCTGTAATCTCAGCAACTGGGAGTGGGAAGCAAAAAGATGCCTGCAAGCTCAAGTCCAGTCTAGGCTACATAGTGAGTTCAAGGTCAGCCTGGAGTATATGGTGAGGTCATGACTCAAAAAACTAAAAAATGAGCTGGGTGTGATAGCACATGTCTGTAATCCCAGCTCTTGGGAGGCTGAGGCAGGAGGATTGCTAAGAGTTTGAGGCCAGCCTGGGCTATATAATGAGTTCAAGGCCACCTGAACTACAGAGTCTAAAAAAATCACAATGAGATAACACCTCACACCCATTAGGATGGCCACTCGCAAAAGATTAGAAAATAACAAATGTTGGCAATGTTACACAGTTAGCTCCCCGGAACACAGCTCTCAGCCCAGGGGCAGCGTGGTCACTTCCTCATGGCTTGGTCTGTCTATCATTTTTCTCTGTAAGTAAGGCTCTTGTTCATTCTATTAAGCGTTTCAGTTATTCTATCACTGCTGTTCTTCCTGGCTACCAGCTTGCTCTCTATGACCCATGTATCACATGTATCCTACCTATGTCACATAAGATGCTTCCTTATTCATTATTTATTCTTAAGATAATGTGCATCACCTACACCTCCTAACTCACTAGCTTATCTACTATATGAATTTAAAATTTCTTAGGCATCTCATCCATACCATCTGCTTTAGCAGATTTGAATAATAATACAACTAATACAACAAACCCACATTACAAAAGACCTAAAATGTGAAGAGAATCAAAGAGAGAGAAATGACTACAAGATTCAAAGAAATTTATATTAATCAGATGCAATTTTTTGAAAACCATTTGTAAGACAATTGGGGAAATTGGACACTAACTAGATTTCTGATGTTATCATGAAATTATATCTTTTAGGTATAAAAATGATATTTTTAATGTAAATTTTTTCTGTTTTAAAATATAAACTGAAATATTTATGGGTAAAATTACATAATGTCTGAGATCTGCTTCAAAATAAACCAGTGTTTTGCAATTCAGATCAACAAATAGTTCTTGAGACTATGCTCAGTGGAGTTTTACAGATAGAGAATCCTGACTCATTAGTAGGTAAATTGATTTGGTGGACTGTGACCAGAATATTTTAAAGGACAAAACAGAAAATATTAGAAGCATAGCATTCTGTCATGGAAAATGTCTTTGCATGAAACTTTGGTGTCAACCGTGTGCATGTGTGCTGTGAACACGTATGCTAGATCATACATGATGCACTGTGTGTTTCTTGCGGGAGCTGCAGTTCATGAAAAGTAAGGAGCAGAGCAGAAAGCAGAGTCCTAATCACTGACAGTTACAAGAGAAATAAGACACGGTCCTCACTTCCTGGAAGAAGCAGACGTAACCAGACACACCACATGGAAAGCTAAGATCGCTGCTACCTGTGAGGTCCAAGGATTGTGGGAGAACAAGGGAAGTGCTGACTAACCTTGGCATGGATTTCACAGAACAGCTACGACAAAAAATGAGTAGTGAAAGATGCAAAAGGTGAAAAGTTACCTCTCAGGGAGAGAACCTGGTGATGCAAAGCTGTAAACACACACACAGAGTATTTGGGCAAAAAAATAAAAACAATTTGGTGCATCCATGAGGTCAGGGGAGTTTAGATTATGAATCAGGAGTCCATAAATTTGATGGAACAATCAAGGATCTGAAGTGGATGATCTTGAGGAAAATGAGTTTGATTTGAAGGGCTACAAACTTAGCATTTCTCTCTTGGCAATCTCCACTGTTCATAATCTCTTAATCATATTATTTATTTAAAACAAAATTGTGCATCGAGAATTTCTACTACAGTTCCTCTGCTTCAGCAACTCCACTACTGGAACACATACAAGGAAGCAGTTCTGGGTGGCATGATGACTTAGCTACAAATACATTCATTCACAGCATCAAAGAAATGCAAAATACTGGACAGAACCAAATATTCAATGACAGGGATTTGGTAAATAAAATTATGGCCCATCTATACTACACATTCAAATTTAGCATTTGGTAGAAAAGAATACTTCAACTTGGAAAGATGTTCACAATATTTATTTAAGTTACAGAGGCAATATCCATATGCCAAATCAGATGTACACCCTGTGCCTATTTTATGGAAGAAAGTGAAAGTAATGTTAGGAGGGGCCAGGGATCCAGCTCAGCAGCCCAGCAAGTGCAACGTCCTGAGTTTGATCTCCGGTTTGAAAAGAAAGAAGAAAGGAAGAAAGGAAGAAAGGAAGAAAGGAAGAAAGGAAGAAAGGAAGGAAGAAAGGAAGGAAGGAAGGAAGGAAGGAAGGAAGAAAGAAAGAAAGAAAGAAAGAAAGAAAGAAAGAAAGAAAGAAAGAAAGAAATAAATGCTGGGAAGGACATAGTCCTCTTTACTTCAATTTAAATAATAAATTGTTGTAAGGTAGGATTATAGGTAATTTGTTTTTGTCTTTATTCCTTTGTATTAATTCCAAAACCTCACATACAAAAAAACTTAAAATATTAAAACACCAACATCACTCCAGATTGAGAAATAGCCCAGAAATACAGTCTCAATTTATTATTAATCAGGAAACAACAAGTTAAAATAGTATTATGTTATCATCTTTTTGAGAGATAAAGATTAGGTAGATTTTTTCTTCCCTATGCTAACCTAAGTTTTATACATTTCCAAAAAGAATATTTTTATTATTTTATCATTTGAAGAATGATTTTTCATTGCTAACTCAATCTTTGTCTCCTAAGAAGTTTTGAGAACTGAAATGTTACAGTCTATACCCAAAAATCAATCTGTTGTATTTAGAATAGTTCATATGAATGTTTTCTGATAAATTCAAACACAGCCAGAGACTAATTTGCTTTAGGACCTTCCAAAACTACTAATTTCAAGAAAATAAAACTACAAGTGAATTTTAAAATACAAGCAATAAGCCTTTTTAGTCTATTATTAAATCCTCAATCTAATTATCATGATTTTCCTCATTTTATTTTTGAAATCCATCACTCAAGTGTATTCACTGCATGAAAGGAGAAAATATGCAGAGCAGTGGAACAATCAAACCATTTTAAATGAAATATGAATTTAAGCCTGGGTCCAATGATAAAATTTTAAAAGATTAAATTACACAGGTGAAACTCAGAAGACACAAAGCATACGCCTTACTTTTTTCTACCAGTGACCCACCTGGTGCTGATTTTTTTCAGCACTGCAGTATTTTTCAGCAAAACTTTGGGGAGTTGTGTAATAACCCTGCAGTCCTCCATCAGCATCTTCAGCTCTTCCCTTTCTGCTGGCTTTTTGTTTTTCCTTCAAACACAGGGAGCCCCTGGAGCTGAGGGTGTTGGTTAGCCTTCTGCCACCTTGAGGAAATCCTGTCCTCAGCGACTGATGCAGTAGAAAGCTCTTTCCGTCTCGTGGCTCCGGAGCGGTAAGCCTGACGGTCAGCAGCAGTCCCATGGGCTGGGCTTCAGGGTGGACAAAGCATCACATCGGGAGCATCTCAAATCAGGCCGAAGAAAGACGGCCTGAGACCACAGCCACAGTCCCATAATCCTTTTCATCTCCTGCCTCAGCTGATGACTACAATCACCTGAGAATCTCCCATAAGGCCCCACCTCTTACAAGTTCACGACACCTTCCTATACCACCACCCTGGGGCTCACACGCACGCGCCTTGGGGAACCACGTTTGAACCATGCTGCAATCCTTCTCAACACCACCTGCAGGTTTCAGCCACTTTGAAGCACTGATGTTCAGTCTCTGCTCTGGACCAACTGAGCCCCAACTCCAAGGGTGGGACCCAGGCACCAGCCTCATGAAAAGTCCTTGGGCTGCTCAGGTGTGCAGCCCACTCTGAGGGTCAGGGTTCCTGTTGACCCCATTCCACATGATGCCTCCTGCCCCTGTTCTCCTTGGGTCAGCCCCAAGCCCTGACTTCCAGCTTCCACTTCTTCACTACTCATTCTCATGGTCCTAATCACTGGATTCTGTCCCATGTGTATGGGGACACATCACCAAACCTGACTGCTCAAGCAGTGTGTCACTTAGGACTTCTTTGCTCACGAGTAACAGAAACTCAACCCAAATTGGCTTCAGTGTGATGATAATGTATTGGTTCACATTACTGAAAAGTCCAGAGGGGGGAATAAATTCAGGTAAGACTTGATCAAGACATAAATGATGGGACTAGGTATGGATACCTCTGAAGCTCCCCTCTCAGCCAAAGTCCCCCCTTCATGGCCACAAGGTGACTATGGCAACTCATGTCCTAACAAATGCATCTCTGATAGGAAAATGAATGCTTCCCCCAGATGTCTCTGTAAAGGTCTTTACAGCATAACTACTCGGCTTCTACTGGCTCCAGGTGCCCCTGTGTACACTCATCATGATGGCCAGGGAAGTGTCATGCTCCAAGAGCTGAGGACCTTCCCCAGAGAAAGTGCAAAGCATCATGGCAACCTAAAAATCAGGCAGTGAGAAGAAGTTGGATTGCAAATATTACAACTGTCCATTCCAGGTAGGATGCACAGGGGTTTCCTTCTGAAGAGAAATAAAGAAGTTGGACTACTCCAGAAAAACAAGCATAGAGATATTTAAAAGTTAGACTTCCACAGTGAGTGTAATGGTTGATACATTGTGTCAATTTGAGAAGTTTAGAAGTTTAACTAAGCAACTCAGCAGGGAACCAAGGTCCTTACTTTGCAAACATTCTCAGCCTGTGAAAGACAAGGGCGTGGATGTGGTCTGTGTGTGCTATACCTGTCTTGGAGTGGCCTGCTTACAACATAAGGAAGAAAAGGCTCCTTTTCCCCCTCCTTTTGCTCTGGCTGCTTTTGTTTCTTCCACCACCTCGAACCACGCCACCCCGCCTTGGAGCCAGCTGATTATGGACTGATACTTCCACAAACTGTAAGCTAAATAAACCTTTCCTTTCTTAACTTTGGGTGTTGAATATTTTGTCTCAACAATGAGAACAGAATAACCAAGGCAGTGGGTATGAGACTATTCATTCGAGGCAGATTCTTCAAGGTATGGAAAAGAATCAAACCAGCTACAGTTAAAAAGCTTATTACAAATAGCAACTAAAATAGTGCCCTTAATTCATAATGAAGTGTTCAAATACTAGCCCGTGAAGTATTAGAATTAAAAGAAATTGAAAAGAAAATGTCAAACATGATGAAAAAAACACTGCAATATGTGTGGTAATACTGTACTTGCTTTTTGGATTAGAAATTACTTTTGTTTTTGATCATAGCTATACTTGGTACTATGTGGATTATCTAGTTTTATTTTTAAATTAGTCGACTTGATTTAATATTTATTTGCTGACTCTCATGAGTGTAGAATGATACAGACCTAAAATTTTCAGTTTGCCTTAATCTATTCGGCTATGCTCATTCCCTGGGGAGGAAAAGAGAATCACAGCCACCCTAATGGTGGCAGCGAAAGCATCCTTTGAAAACATCTCTGAAGTCCCCTGGCCAGTTCTGTAACTTGAAAGTCACATCCATGCCTCTGACTTTGTCATTTTCATTTACATTATTCATGAATCTACACCTCAGCCTTTATGTCTTCCCTCAAGTTCAAGAGAGAGATAGACAGACAGAGAGGCGGACAGAGAGAGAGACAGATGGAGAGAGGCCCAGAACACTAAAACTTCATCCTTTTACCCCACAAATGTTGAGATGTATTAGAACTCAGCGACTATTCTAGGGACTCAGCAGTGAGTAAGAGAGAAAACTCCGTTTTCATGGAACCTACTATAAAGAAAAGCAAAATTTAAAAAGAAATAACTCGGGAAAGTAGTAAGTTTAAGAAATAAACCGATAGCAATCCAATCAGTATAGCATACACTAACGTGAGGGGACAGTATTCGTTTTCCTGTGCAGCAAGCAGGGTGGCGTAATGGACTGATCAGGTTGACCTGTAGTAACACACACCCCGGTGTAAGAGGCTGAAAAAAACAACAAAGGCTTGTTTCTCCTTCATGCCACCCATTAGGCACAGGTTGTTAGTGAAACTGCTTATTGTAGTCCCTCAAGGTCATGGTAATTTTGTGCTCTGCGAGTTAAATAACCTGGTACTACATTTCCCAGAGTTCCTTTCTTCTGCAGCTGCAGAATCCCAGGGGCCCCCAGCGAGGTCAGCCTGGCCTCTGCCATACAGCAGTGAAGAGCCCGCTGGGTCTCCTCGGCCGGCCTCTTTGGAGCCCTGGACTGGATGCCTGTGCAGCTCCAGCACAAGAGCAGTGTCAGATCCTCCTGCAGAACGCTGGCATCGCCGAGGTGACAGGCAGGTGTGGCTTCCAGGCCATCCTCAGAAGCCACAGTTGTTCTGATCTTCCTGGCTTCACACGCAGCTTTTCCCCCTGCACACAAGGACTTCTGGCCCAGCTCCAGAGGTCGCCGTCTCTCATAGATGTCTTGACCAATGCCCACAACTCTGTAAGCTCCCGTCCCGTGGGACTCACGCGCTGCTGATTCCCGGCTCAAGCCCTAGTGGAGACAGAGACCCAGACAGAAGATACAACGGGATTATCTTGGGCCTCACTGTTGGTTCTGAGACAGGACAACAAAAGAGCTGGAGGGTGCCACGGGGCCAGTTCAATGCTCCAACCTGAAACTATCCTGTGTCCTTCTGCTCATATCTCACTGGCCAGAGCCAGACAGGGCCCCAGGTGGCCTGCACAAGGCACCAAGGTCTCCCTGCTGTGTGCGCAAGAGTGGAGGGAGAGAGGTTAGGCCACAGCACTAGGAACTGCCCAGAGAGCCTGCCCTCCAGCCCTAAGGGGCTGCAGGAAAGCCCTCCAGCCGGAGAGAAGAGGGTTTCCTCCTGCGGGAAGGCAGAGAAAGCCTGTGTCCCGAGGCAGCACCAGAGCAGACCCGCTGCTGTTGGTTTGGGGGTGAGGCTGGAAGTTGCTGGAGGAGTTCAGATCTGGGCAGGAAGCCCCACCCACTCTGCCTCCTGCAGCCCGAGAGGGGCCAAAGAGTTTACACAGCTGAAGAGTGCCTGGGAAACTGGCTGTCTGGAGGGGTCGCAGCCGTGCAGAGGCTTGGGGCGTGCTTCATTCCTCGGAGGGACCGAGCCGTGACCCGTGACCTCCTCCCAGGGTCCCTCCCAAGTGCCCTTTTCTCATTATGACACTGGCTCCATTCAAATGACCTCCTCCGTTCTGGTGGCTGGCACCCTTGGGTCCCCTTTCTCACCCTGTGCCCTCCTCTCCCCAGAACCAAGTCATATCTGGGACACAGAGTCACCAAGTTCTTTTGAGTCTCTGTTTCCTAGTGCCCAAGGCTGGACATGCACTGATTTACACATGCATGCACCACTGATCAAAAATTACGGTGAATGTCTAATAAAAATTTTTGAAGATTATCACAGTAAAACAAGCATCGGCCTTAGTTCGCCTCAAAATACTCTCCCAC
This sequence comes from Hydrochoerus hydrochaeris, assembly GCA_004027455.1. Classification (NCBI taxonomy): domain Eukaryota; kingdom Metazoa; phylum Chordata; class Mammalia; order Rodentia; family Hydrochaeridae; genus Hydrochoerus; species Hydrochoerus hydrochaeris. The sequence goes on from PVLA01011631.1 coordinate 19,666, forward strand.
TTTGAACACTTACCTATCTGTTAAGCTTTTTGGAACAGCTGAGAGACAAAGACAGAGACAAAAAGCCCTTTACTGGCTGCATGAGAAGGCTGCTGGCTGGCGACTTCTGAGACTCTCGGGGGAGACAAAACCGGGAGCTGCTTTTATGGGGTAGGGATAGTGGTGGAGACTGCGTGAGTGGACAGGTCACTGTGTCGGGAGGGGCTTGGAGGACCTTTGGCGCACACGCATGAAAGGGAAGCAGGAAGCTTATTTTCTGGGACTAGGAAAAGGACACAGAAGTTCATGCAGAAGAGACACACTGTTGTTTCAGCGTTCAGCGCCATGGTGGACCATGCCCTGCAGAGCCTGGCAGAGCTGCACAGGCGGAACCACCACTGTGGCCCTTGCCACTGTCTACACGAGTTCTCCAAGCCCCTGCTGTGTCCTCTCATGGCTGCCTGGATGTCTGAATCCATTCAAAATGTTTATGGCAACTTCCGTCAAACAAAAACATTATACTGTAACCTCATTCACATTTATTCACCAGTGCTGGCACCATATGGCTTCTGGCTCTTTCCCTGAAGTCCAAGTGACCACGACAGGTAAATGTTTCAAATGGATTTGGAAGATCAAGGCAGCCACAGTGAGGCGTCTGAACACTTCATGTCTCCTCAGGCTGACAGTTTGAATAGAACTAAATCCAGAATAATTTTCCAAATTATATCCAAACGTAATGACAAAGACAATAAAATTTAAATTTCTTACATTAATTTAATGAGACAAAGGATGTTATTTCCCTGGAACAAAATGACTGACAGCTGGTGGAACAGAAGAAGAGTGCAGTCTCAGGTTTGCAGTCACACCAACCCGGCCATGAACATGAACTTAACTATGTCCCAGTTGTGACCTTGAGCTTCCCTGCCATTCATGAGAGGCACTGGTACCTTTCCTCAGGGACGCTGTGTGGATAAATACCCAGAAACACACTGCTGAGGATCTACAGAGAGTAGGTACCCAATACACAGAAGCTCACTGTCTTACTTTGAATATTTTTATATTTGTTGCATGATCTTCTTCCCAACAGCACTGGGAAATTTCCAGTTTTATCTCCCTGAAGGTATGGCCTTTACGATGAGTTAAAAGATCTTGGGTTTTCCTGTGACATATTAATCATCCAACATCCCGGAAACACTTTTTAATAAGGTACTTTCGAGTCTCTGTTTCCTAGTACCCAAGGCTGGACATGCACTGATTTACACACGCGTGCACCGGTGATCAGAAATTACAGTGAATGTCTAATAAAAATTTTTGAAGATTATCACAGTAAAACAAGCATCGGCCTTAATCCACCTCAAAATACTCTCCCACTTTGAACATTTACCTATCTGTTAAGCTTTTTGGAACAGCTAAGAGACAAAGACAGAGACAAAAAGCCCTTTACTGGCTACATGAGAAGGCTGAAGGTATTCTAGGGAGGGAACATCTGGATCTTTTTCACATCCTTCTCTTAAAAATTATCCTTTCTGTGCCCATGGAAAGATAAGGGTCGACAGGCACTTCACGGCCATGGCTACTGTGTGTTTATACTGTTTGTTTATTTGGCTGAAACAGATGTTCAACTAAAAATGTTTTTGCCAGTGCAGATTCTGTCCCAGATGTGTGTTAGGGACTCAGGAGGACAGAACAGCCATGACTAGAACCAGCCAGGGATGGTACAACTGGTGAGGCTTTCCCTCCATAGGACAGTAGAATTAAGGGCCTTGGATCCATGACCTTGATGACCATATGCAACTGTGCAGAATTCTAGGAAGCTGACCTCGTCATCATTTATGATTTATGTTGTTTTGGTTTGGTTTTTGTTGACTGGGGATGTTGGATTTGGACTCACATACACAGCTTTCACCTTGGCCTGATTTCTCCAAGGCTAAGACCCAAGGTCCTGCTTGTGGAATCTGGGCCAGCACATGCTTCCTCCTACTGCGTGACACTGAAAGACAACACCTAAGACTCCTGCATGTTCCTTAAAGAATCAGTAATAAAACCGCAGTTAATCACAGCCGAATTTAAAGGCATGAGACTGTCTCCTGCTTTTTTAAGAGGACAGCCACAAGCAGCAGGAGATATCTACAGCTCCATGAGTATTTACATCCTTCGAATTGAAAGGGACAGATTCCTTTTGAATGCATGTGCCTTTGAATTCAGGCCACCAGGACTCAGAGACAAACCCTTCGGGTGACCAGCACCAACAGTCTGTCCAGGAGGTGCTGAGCATGAGGTGCGTTTTTTTTGTTGTTGTTGTTTTTAATTTAAAGAGAAACAAAAGCATGTAAAGGGTAGAGGTAATACAGAATTCAAAAAAAAAAAAAAAAGATAACAAGAAATTACATATTAATAAATTACATATTGTCCTCTTAGAAATAGTTGTTCAAGTTACAAAATTAAAGCATACAAAGTAGATAGTCAAACAGTGAGAGTGTAAACAGCTACGCATTATGTTCACCTGCATCTGTGAATGCCACAAGCTTATTTTTTATGGCTACACAGTACCCCATTGTGTATAAAAACCATAGTTTCTGTATTAGAGGGAAAAACAAAACTTAGCAAGACAGAACAAAACAAATTCCTATAAAAACATGAAGCCAAAAGTCATATAAAACCACAGTACAAGGTGATCTACAGTGATTACTGTGTTGTTTCTTATTATCTTTAATAGAATGTCTATATCATCAGGCATAATTGAATATAGCAGTATAATTGAATATAGCAGTATAATTGAGTATAGTAGTAAATAACAATATTAGTAAAAATAAAACATTGTAGATAGTATAAAACTTCAAAGGCAGGTAATAATCAAACCATAGTGGATATTCTACTGGATCTTGTCATCTTCAGTGCAGTTGCCTATAGTCTCAGACTTAATACTATCAATCATTACAGCTTTGAATAAAACCTATCAATACAAACCAGTGATCCAACAAAGCAGATTCCATTACAATCAGTCATGGTAAAACAGTGTAGGTTTTACAGAGTTTTAGATTAAGTTAATAGGAAATTAAGGATGATTACCGTACTATATCTTGTTATTTTCAGGATTACTGTCTGTGCCCTCAAATCTAGTACAGGTAGAATGACTGGAACAGAATATAGTACATCTAAGCAGAGTAGTGTGAGTAATGTGGGTTTTAAATCCTGGTGCACTATTAACAATATAGTGTATCAAGGCCATCTATGTTAGCGATTCTAGTTATCCTTCTCTGCCTCATTTCTGCTATGCTATTTTTCTGCCTTTGTCTAGTTTTCTCCTTCATTCTACTGCCTGCCCCATTCGTTGAGGCCTTTCTGCCACTGTTCCTAAAATCCTGGTATTTTTTTTCTCTATCTCTACAATGTCCTTCAGTATTCTCTGTAGGGTTGGATTGGTGGTCATAAACTCTCCCAGTTCCTCTTTGTCATGAAAGCATCTTGTTTCTCCATTAATTTCTAGTGACAGTTCTGCAGGGTACATCAATCTGGGCTGGAGGTTATTTTCTTTCAGGGCTTGGAATAATACTTTGCTCCAAGTTCTTCTTGATCTGATGGTCTGTGTCGAGAAGTCAGCCGTAATTCTGATGGGCTTACCTTTATAGGCAATCTGTTTCTTTTCTTTGAAAGCTTTTAATATTCTATTTTTATATTGAATTTCTGGTATCTTGATTATTATATGTCTGGGTGTAGCTCTGTTTTGGTTGTAGGTGGCTGGAGTTCTGTATGCCTCACATAACCAAATGTCATTTTCTTTTCCCATGCTTGGGAAGTTTTCCTTAATTATTTCCGTGAATAGCCTTTGTAATTCACCTGCATGTATTCCTGCTTCTTTGTTCACATTTCTTATTCTTAAATTGTAGATTCTCTTGTCATCTTCTAGCCTTTGTATTGTTACTGCCTGTTTCCTTGTTATTTTTAAGAGATATTTCCTTTCATGATCGCACACTGCAAACTTGTCTTCAAGTTTTGATAGTCTATCCTTAGTTTCTGAGGTGCGTTTTAAACACCTGCAGATTAGTTATTTTTTGTGTCTTCCTGTTAGCAATGGGAAACATTGTTCATTTTACAGAAAACTAAAATTTCATAATGAAATAATAAAATAGCTAATACACTGCATATCATTATCTTCAAAATAGTTACTCAGAGTATAAGGCATGAACCAAAGAGATCCTTACAAAAAAGAAACAAACAACTAAAAACACAAATCTTTTTTCCAACGAAGTGAGATACACTAGTAGTATAAATTAAACAAAGTAACATTTATCAAAAATGTTTCTGAAATGATGGAATATGTAATTTGAAGAAGTATTTGTACTCCCTACCTCATATTTATTTCTCTTCTATTTTGCTGTTTATTTGCATATTTTTTCCCTCATATAAAATAAACCACATTTGAGCTTGTGTGTCTGACTTATTTCACTTAACATTATGTTCACCTGCATCTGTGAATGCCTCAAGCTTATTTTTTATGACTACATAGTACCCCATTGTGTATAAAAACCATAGTTTCTTTATCCATTCATCTGTTGCTGTTTCCAGATTTGACTATTATAAATGGTGTTGCAATAAGCATGGGTATCCTAGTAATACAATGTTTTTAACTTTTTTGGGAAGATACCTATAAGGAGAGCTGGGTCCAATGAATTTTCTATTTTTAGGGTTTTTTTTGAGGAATCTCAATGCTAATTGCCATAGTGGTTGTACTAGTTTACATTTCCAAATAATTGAATAGATCTATTGGGTTCCTTCTATTCTGGACACTCTCTCAATATTCTCCCAAAATCTTACAAAGAGTTTTCAGACACATGAGCATCAAAAACATATGTGCTTAGCTGTCAACTTAGTTAACAAAATGTATTCTGATGGAGTTAATGCTGTGGTAAGACTTTCTTCCTTATATTTCTAAATAATGCCTCTGTATTGCTTAGGAAAGTGTTTGGCTGCAAGTAACAAGAAACTCAAGTTTAATATGCAGGACTATTTTTTTAGGTAACAAGAAAGCCAAAGGTGGACAATTCTGAGCTGCATTAGCAGCCTGTGTACACCAGCAAGGATCAATGCTCTTTTAGACCCTCTTCACTGGTAGTACTGTATGTGTTTTATCCTCATGGCCACCAGTGGTTGCTGAGGCTCCAGGTACCATGTCTGGGTTCCAGGAAAAGCAAAGGAACTGGGAGATAGCATAGAAGCAAAAAGAATGTGCCATCCAGATTTAAATCTGTTTCACAGAACTTTTCTTAAAAACTCTTCTGCTTATATCTTGCTCAGTAGAACTGAGCTATTTGGTCACTCCTAGCTGCATGGAAGTCTTGGACAAAAGTGAGTTAGCTAACATATTTCTTCCCCAAAAGCAAATCAAGATTTCATTCTTACAGAAGAAAGTAATACGGGGTAATGTCCAGGAAACTGGAAATGATTATCACATTGCAAGCTAGGAATAATTCATCTCTTACTATAAATGCACCTGCATTAGAAACGCAAACCTTTCTTGAGGTCTGTCTGCTTAGGGTTATAAGCAGTTTCCCAGAGCAGCAAAACAAGCATGCAAACTGGGTTGCAACTAACATTCTTTGAACACCAGAGGAGTAATGTCCTTTGGATTGCACTTCCTTTCCTATACTTATAAACATATCTCTGAAAATATTTAGTTTAAGTAGGTCATTTGCATCATAAAGTGAGTTCGTTGCTGCAACCTTCATATAAAAAGCAAAGGCCTCCCTTAAACCTCATCAACCCACTGTCTCCAATTTTTAAACTGGAGCTCTGTTCTCCTAAAAAGAGTTCTGAACACATGAAATCACACCCAAGAAAGCAACAAACTTCAAAACTCTCACTTTTTCCTATTTCTCCTGCTCGAGTATTAAATCATCAGGGAAAAAGCAATACCTAACTTGCTCACAGATCTGCAAGGGTCTGAAGTACAGGTGACAAGCAATGACTATTTTATATATTTAAAATAAAAATTATTATTTTTCTAAAAGTCACTTACTGGAGTTCAAAACACAAGGAGTGATAAAAAAGTGAATGCTTTAAAATTTTTTATTACACTAAAAGACACACTGCCATAAACCCCCCTCAAAATATTCCCCTTTGCTTTAAACACACATATCCCATAATCCTTACCACTTTCTGGGGCTGTTCTGGAAGCCTTTTCCTGTCTTTTTAAAATTCAGAAATATAGCTGGGTGTGGTGGTGCATGCCTGTAATCCCAGCACTCAGGAGGCTAAGGCAGGAAGATCACTACATGTTCAAGGCCAGCCTGGGCTATTAAAGGGATTTCAAAGCCAGTCTGAACTGCATAGTGAGACCCTGTCTCAAAAAGACAAAATAGTAATAATAATAATATTCAAAAAGATGATGAACACCAATGCCAATTCCACCCAGGGGAAAGACACATGTAGAAATACTGTCCTTCCTCACCTACTTTCTTCACTGGATCTGGTACTAGGCAACTTCTAGCTCTTTCCCAAACTCAAAGTGACCATGAAAAGGAAATGTTGTGAATTCATTCAAAATATTGAAGCACCCTTGGCAGATTAACTAGACACACAAGAAAAAGATTCCCAGAACTGCTTCAGAAAGCAGCAAGAATGCTGGGCTAAATGTGTTCAAAGTGAGGGAGTGAATTTTGAGGGGAATTAATGGCATCGTGTCTTTTACTGTGGTAAAACTTGTTTACTTAAACACACACCATATTTTTCGACCACATCTCATAAATTAAAAATAAGAATGCAGACCAGGAAGAAGTCATAATCTTAATTACTTTCAGCAGAAGAGGCATTTAATAAAATTTTATATTAATTTCTAGCTGAACAATAATACACTCTTTATAAAGTTAAGGTGAAAGTTAACTTACAAAACATAATAAAGAATATATATCTCAAATCAAAAGAACAAATCACACTTTTAAAATCCTAACAACAGCCCTATTAAAATCAGAAGCAAGACCTGAAAAAAACATCAACAATTTGCCAACATTATTAAATATTTTTCTTGAAAATGTGGCTAATAAAGTTATATTAGAAAATAATTCTAACAATATTAGAAGATATAAAACAAAAGTATTGCCAAATTACGTAGCCACTTTCTAGAAGATTCAAGGAAATGAACTGAAAAACAACTAGAAATAAAAGTTTAGTAAATTACTTAAAACAAAACAAATGTCGCCATCATGCCAGCAATAATCAGGAAGTTTGTGATATAAGTTGGATGAAAAATGCAGGTTTTAACATTCACTCTGTTATCTCGAGATTAAAATAGACATGGAAATAGATCTATAGAAACAGAAAGAATTGGGTAAAGTTACTTAACCTCGCCAGTGTTAGGCAAAGAACTTTTCAGAAATGCTGACTGCCATTCACCCGTGAGCAAGCTATGCAGCAATGCGGATTCCATCTCACCAATCAGCGCTACCGCAAAAGCGCATGTGTAGAAAGCTCCATCCGGGAACCATACCGGAAGCTCGTGTCTTCTGCCCACTGCGTTTTCCTAAACACGTGCCTCTCTCTCATTTAGCGGCACATTCTCCCTCAGCTTTGAATCCGCTACAAGGTGAAGCCCTGTCTTTTCTATTTGCCTTTCAAAAGTAGATTTTGTAAATGATATATAACTTTATTTGCAGGAATTCGTGTTAACGTTACTCTCCAAATTTGGTTTCAATCAATCCAGACTAAGAAGCCATTCTACTACCAATGTAACTTGATAACTGAAGAAATATATTAAAATGCTTGTAATTGGGTTAGGGAATCTTATTTTATGCTTTTCTTATTTTTTCTTATTTTGCACAGTGATTAGGCATTACTTTTAGAATTTTTTTTTAATTCTGATCTATCCTTTTCCATTATCCTCCATGTCCTATCTCCCAGCAAGTCATTCTAGGGTACATCTCAAATATAAAATCTTCAGCATATAACTTGAATCCTTCCAGCACTTGTCTGTAATGCAGCCATCTGGTCCAAGGTCCTTCTAGATAGCTATAATCCTCCTTTTCCTGCAGAAACCAGTTTTCAATCCAATACAGGTCAAAAAAGCCCCAGGGACAAGATGCTTCTGTGTTCTTAGAGAAAGTGAATCTTGTGATTGGGCAGGCAAAACGCAGGAAGAGAAAGTGCTGTGGTTCTATCGGGACAGGTACTGCGCCCTAAGAGAGACAGAGAGGTGACCAGGACTTGTCAGGTCCACCCCCAAACCATACTGAGCTTCTGCACATTCCCTCTTTCATGGCTTAATTGGAGTAAGGTCTCTGCATCTAATAAAAACAGAGTAGAATAATAAACCTATAAGCAAAGGTTTTTTTAAACTTCTAACCTCATCTGTATTAATTTCCAGCCATATAATTCTGTAATTTCATTAAATTCATTTAAATTTAGATATGTAAAAAATACTATTAGTAAAAGTAAAAGGCAAGCTGCTAGGTGATATTGCAATATAGATGACAAAAGTTAGGATCTTGTCAAAAGAAGACACTTTCTAACCAAAAATAGAATCTTTCTCTTTGGAAAACAACAAAATAACATGAACAGACAATCATAAAAGGAAGAAAACTCATGGTCAATGAAAATGAAAAAAGTTCAACTTTATCTGAAGTCAGTAATTGTAAAATAAAAGAATGTTGATAAAATTGGCAAATAGAAATAATAGTGGCTATTGATTTTTAACATAGCTCACAAAATAACAAATTTAGTATGATGCCAATTTCATTAAATTTTATGCATTTCTAAGAAGAGAAAAAAATCAATAGAAATAAAATATTAACAATGGTTAGATGGTGATACTATGGGTAAATATTATTATATTCTCCCTATTTTTTTTCTCATTTTTCATAAACCCAATACATGATCATGAGAATCTGGTAAAATATAATCACACACACATATATATGTGTTTGTATATTTTCACATAGTTTTCTAAAAACAACAAGTGCTATCAGGAACTGGCCCATGGAGTACCAAATATGTTAAGCAGTTTTTTAGAAAGCAACAGTGAAAACTGTTGCTAAAACTCTCACATTTCTGTTACAAATTTTATGCTATAATCCTAATGATTTAAAGCTATTTGGGGATTATTTGTATACATGCTTTTGTGTGCAGTGCCTGACACACAGCGGGTCCTCAATATACTGTATCATTGTAAAAAAAAAATTAAATCTACAGCATCAGTGAGGTTAAGCATCTGCTTTCTGACCCTTCGATGGTGGTCTTGACACAGTTTTAACCCATCTAAATAGACCATTGGTCCTGCTGCTTAATAACTTTTAGAAATGTCCTAATATTAACTACTCTTAAAACAGAAATCATTATTTTTGACAGGTGCTCTCTAAAATCTAATTGGTTTAACACCTCTAATCCCAAACAGCAAGTTAATTTGCTTAGCTACTTGGGGGCACATTTTGCAATTAATTCTTTCCTGTGAGATCACAGTGGTGCTCATGGCTTAAATCTAGGTGATTCACAAGAGCATCATTGAGAATCCCTACAACTGCTGTTACTGGGTGACAGTCGCACCTATGGGGAAATTTTTTCAAGATAAAATTAGCTGGGTCCTGTTTTATGACATGGGAATTTTATGAGTTCATTGATGAATCATTTATTCATAGTGCCAGAAATTATGAATGGGAGGGTTCTGGCTCTACTAGTAGATTCTATGACTTGGATTTATAAAATAGTGAGATGTTCTGACAGAATAATCTGTAGAAATGTATAAATATGATGCACACCTAACAACACTTCTGAATCTAGAGGCAACAAAAACTTAACAGAGTGTTCCCAGCAGGCTCTCAGGATGGAGGGGCAAGCAGAAACACCAGAAAGACACGCAGGATTTGGAGGTAGACTGATTTACGTCTATGGGCACTATTAGGGATTATTCCCAGCATGATGGGCCTTGATCTCTGGTGATCTAGGGTTTATATGGCATAAGCAAGCAGGAAGTATAGAGGCAGAATGGCTTGCCAATTGGGGATTGGTTTATACAATGTGCATCACAGTGATCAGCCATTTCTAAGAGACCAGAAGCAACCAGAACTGGAACAGGAACTATTACCTGGGCAACTAAGAAACTGACACATACTGACTGGTGGGAGATTATACATATACTTTATATTTTCTGTTACAAGAAGACACACTAACTTTCTCATTTCCTGTGACCTAGCTCCTATCACAAGCCCATGGAGAGCATTTGTCACACAAATCTTACCATAGTAGATCCAGATGGAATTTTCCTTAATTTCCTATACCTGAACCTAACCCAGAACAATAAGAGAAAAACTGAATCTAGTCACTTGTAGTCAGCTGCCATGTTGACCTCGAACGGCACCTGCCTTATAGTACTGCTGGACTTTGGGGGGCTCCTCCCATCCCAATGGAGCCCACAGGATATTATAGAAATAAAGGTCTTCAACTTCTCACATTAGGTCCTAAAATGCTTTTCAGTCAGCTCTTCCTCTTTCTCGGATTATCTGATCTGTAGAAAGCCAGAGGCCATGTGGGAGGGCATGGGAAGCCCATATTGGAGCCACTGAGACCTCCAACCACTGCCCTGTGAATGAGCCAAGAGGGCCACATACTTGTTTGACAACCTGAATGCAACTCCACAAGACTCCCTAATCCAGAACCCTAAGCTGAGCTACTGCTCTATCCCTGACCCTCAGAAACTGTGAGAGATCAAAACTATTTTTCATTTAACCTGCCAACCATTGGGGTAATTGTTGTGTAACAATAATCAATACATTCCTTTAAAAAAATACTCAAAATTAGTGGTTAATCTATAATTTTAGGATTTAAACTCAATTATTTCATGATTCTCAACTTCTTTCTCTCTGGAGATTGGACCTAACTTCCAGGGAATTTTATTTACTCTCCTAATACTGAAAAAAGGTTCTCCTGGTCATTAATTTCTGTATTAGGATTGTTTGGGTTACTGATAACAGAATGTCCGAATCAGTGTAGTTCCAATGATAATGGGTATTTTCATCTCATATTGTGTGTGAAGTTAGGTGCTTCCAGATCTGGGTGAGTCCACAGCTCAACAATCTCAGAGCTCATGTTAGTTTCTATTTTCTTGGGGTTTTTTTCATGTCATTCCTTTTCCTGTGATTTATCTATTCATATATTTTAAACATTTTTTGTAGGTGAATAATCATTTCCCTATGAATTTCTTAGAGCTCCATGTATATAGGAGGTTAACTTTCATCTATGATGTAAATTGCAATATTCCTGAATCTATCAGGTGACAGGTTATTTCATCTTTGGAATTTTTGATCACTCACATATTTAATAATTACTTAAATTTATCCATCTTTTTCTTCTATAGTTCCTGGATTTTGAGTCATATATAAAACATTTGATCCCAGAGCAAGATTACAAAGCAATTATCACATGATTTTTTTTCTAGTGCCTTTAAGTGCTTTTATAAACACTTAACTGCTCAGTTAATTAATTTATTATAACTAATTAATAGTGATTATTTTAATTATAATTACAGCTGTAATTCATTCATTTCCCTTGATGTATATATTTGAAACACAGATCCAACCAAATTTTTCCTCCAAAATCCCTGTCTTGGTTATTTTTCTCTCACCATAGAGACAAAATACCTGATGCCCAAAATTAGGGAAGGAGAAATTTATTTAGCCTACAGTTTTGTTTTGTTTTGTTTTGTTTTGGTTTGGTTTTGTTTGAGGTTTCAGTCCATACTCATTTGGCTCCAAGGCAGGGTGATGTGGCTGAGAGGCAGCCATTCATGGCAGCCACAAACAGCAAGAGTGAACAAGAAAGAAGAGGAAAATCATGTTTCCTTCCTTTGCCCTTACATTGTATGTCAGCTCTGCCCTGGGCAGGTGCAGCATTCACACCACCAGTCCCAGTGCTAAACAACGAACCAATCACAAACACTAGATTCAGCCAAGTCTGTAATTGCATGAGGCTTAGGAGGGCCGTCCAAACACAAACCATAACACCCCCATATCACTTATTGAGCAGTTTATATTTCCCACCACACTCCCTTTTGAGATCATGTATGACTACCACATAATCATCATCTCCGTTGCATGAGCTGTGGTTACAGACAACTTTCACACCACTTTTAGAACTCAAAGGAAACACACTGGTGCTTTTGAACAGGGGGACAGCAAACCATGGCTGGCCAGAGGATCAGATCTGGCTTGGCCCCATTTTTATAATTAAAGTTTTATTGGGACATGACCACACCCACTCCTCCCTATATTACCTATGCCTGTTTTTATGCTAAAAGGGCAAAAATAAATAGTTGCACAAGAGATAATAGCCTGAGAAGCCTCAAGCATGTACTATTAGACACTTTTCAGACAAAGTTTTCCAATCTCTGAATGAAGGTTCGTGGAGCTGTTGAACCTGCATTACCTCTGTTCAAGCCACGGCCACCTGTGAGAAGACCCTGTCTCCATTTCATCCAGAAAACTACAAGGCTTGAGGGTGGTGAGCAGCTACTGAGAGTCCTATCATTCAAATCCAGTGGATGCTTCTGTCATGTATTCTGCACCTGTTTCTGAAGTCTTTTGTGTACCATCATTCTCTTGATACTGTCAATCTTCCTGAACTGAAAATATGAGCCCTTAACCAAGTTACACAGAGGGTGCCTAAGGTTCTGCCCCACTCACATCGTCAAGTGGTAGAGTGGGCATCAGCACCCAGGTCTTCAGCAAAAAGTCTTGTTCTCCATAGCACTTTGATCCTTAGTGAAACCTCCAGCCTCCAGAATGCTCTGGGCATCCAACAATTCCTTCATCAATGTTACTATTGGAATTTTTTTGTAATGTGGATGATTTGTCAAAAGAAAACAAAATTAAACCCAAGAAAGAGAGGAAATAATGGAAAGGGCAGGAGAGCCTGAAATGGGTTTTTAGGAAAAACAATTAGATTAAATAATATGCCTACTCCCCAAAGCAAGCAAGAATCTTACAAATGGAAGAGTGGCACTGAACCCCCAGTTTAGGGTACCCGCACCACAGATGTAAAAATACATCCCCAGGTCTTCTTAGCCAAATTAAGAAGGAAGGGTGCACCACTGTTTCCTAGGTTCACTTTCTCAAGGAAATGTTCATCTCTTGTAAGAGCCAGGAGGGGTTCGTGCAGAGACCAGGAAGAGAGATATTAAGCACATGTTTTAAAGCTACCTTTTTAATACACTGTACCCATAACATCTAAGTAATCCACACAGCTCCCACAAAGACGTGCTTATGTTTCTACCCACTGGCTCAATAAAGTCACATCTTTCTGTTATTAATAAGGCAGTTTGCCTCAGGTACTTCTTTAATTTCCTGTATTTTTTCCAACACAAACCTAATTTACTTTATCCCTTATCCCAAAAATGATAACAAGGTTTCCATAAAAATGAACATTCATGATCAAAGAGGAGTTCGTATTATAAACAAATTATTACAACCAGGACCCCTTTGAAATATTTTAACTCAATTAAGCTCCAACACTTTTGGCAAAGATTTAAAAACTTGAGAGTAATTGAGGAGTCATTCAGATCTGGCTGGATTTTTCTTTTTATGTCGGGTGGGGGAGGGTAGTTTCCATGGTCACAGCCTAAAATGTTGCAGATATTGTTTTTCAGCTGGTGCTTTTTAAGCACAAGGCATTAAGTGAAATTGAGCTGAGGGATGATAGAACCAGTGGCTGGCTTCAAGATAGTGGCAGTTACATGGCTCTGTGCCTTTGTCACAACACATAGACCTGTACCCTCAAAGAGCTGAATCTTGCTGTGTAAGTTATACCTCTATAAACCTCACTTCTTAAAAACTGGATTCTGACGACTCAGCTGAGCTGAAAATAGTCTCCAGATTATTTTTGCAGTACTGTCTGATTTGACCAAAACGAAGAAAAAGATAACTAGAAACAACATAAATATTGATCAGTAAGGAAATCGGTTAATTGAAAAAATGGCTGAAGTCTATATGAGCTGAAAGCCTCTAGAAAATATTGTTAGATGGAAGGAAAAAGTGAGCTACAGAATAATGTGATTTTGAAGGTAATCATCTCAACTTCTGAAGTAGTGATACCATCTCATTTAACAAACTGGTTGAAAAAGTGGTAAGATTAAAAGTAGCTAGTATTTCTTGGCAACTTTAATGTGCTGGCATGATGCTGAGCAGCTGACTAATACTACCTCATTTAACTGCCTTTGAAACCTGTGAAGCACATGCCATACATCCCCCTCTCTCTCTTTAGGGTTTTACCTCAATCATTTGAGGCCAGACACATTTTAGAAGTCAAAATCCTTTGCATTCTAGGAAGTAGTAAGTTGCCCTGGTCATCTATTGCTGTGGTACATTATGCCCCAAATGGAACAGGTGGAAACAGCAGCTGTTACAGTGGCAAGGTCTGCTCGTGGCTTAGCCTCCCACCCCCCAGCTGTGTGCCTTGACCTTGGCTACCCTCAGGTGCCAGCCAGAGCTGCCTTCTCACCTGAAGGCTGAAGCAGAAGGACACGTGTGCCACACCACGTGGCGACCAGCATCTCCCAGGGCAAGCAATTCAAGAGACAATGACACAGACCACCTAAGACACGCGTGACATCTCATCTAATTAATCTTGAAGGCAGCACTCCATCCTTTCCCTGTCATATTCCATCTGTAAGAAGAAAGCCAGGGAGACTCACCCACATTTGTGGGGGGAGTTGACACTGAGACACAGTTAGATGTGGCAGGTGAGGAAGCTGGGTCGCGCTGAAGGCTGCATGCCAGGGGGCACCTGTCGTGGGCTTCCTAACTCCTGCAGTGACGCCCAAGACACCATTTGGAATCAAAACCAGATATCTATATCTCAAAGCCTTGACCATTCTACACGGGACAAATGACTATGCATAGCCTCCTGGGAGCTGTTTTTTACCCAGTAGTTCACGAACAAACATTTAGTTTTGGGGGCTTTTGGTGTTTCAAAATCATGAAAGCAAGATGGAGTTTTGTACTATCATCTTCCCATTCACAGTGACGATGCCGGACCCCGAGGGGTCGCGATGCACACAGGCGCTTTGCAGGAGCACCGCCTGCGGGCACCGAGCTCGCACATGGGTGTTCCCAGCACATCAGGAAGGGGGAGGAGAGCTGTGTGCGTGTCTACACTACTCAGTTCGTTACCAAATCACCCTGCAGCAGCACTCAGCAAGGTTTAGATTAGGAAGATACATTATGATTTAAAGAAATAAAGTAGCATTTCTCCTGCATGGTAAGGAATTCACACGGAGCACCAAAGGGATTCCTCAGAGTGAACTGGCTCCTAGCACGCCAGGCTGTGGGCACCTCGGGAAATGGCAAAGAGGGACAATGAGGGTAAAGGGGCAGAAGGACACAAAAAGTGAAAGAAGCAAAGGTGTGATGAACAAGACGCACTCCCTGGGTTTAGGGAGAGTTGGCAGCGGCCAGGGAGGGGAAAACATACCCGGATGTGGGGACGAATTTGGGGTGACCTGGAGCAGCCCCCACGCCTGCAAGGTGGACCGGCCTCCTCGAGAACGCAGACCACAGCCAGACTCAGAGCTTGCCCTTTCAGCTGTTCTCTGCCTTCCGGTCTGCCCCGATTCTTAATCAGGATTTGGAACCTGGCAAAGATCTTTCTTCAAAAGCAAATTTGAGGAGCCAGGGCTGGAAAGCGGGGAAGCCCAGGCTGTCCTGTCATTCCTCGGCCTCCCACTAGGTGGCGATGCTTCTCAGCCGCCAGAGCTGGTCCTGGTGTGTCTCCAACTGCAAGTGTGAACCTGGTGTAAAGCGCGCGTCCTCTCTGTGGCTCACTTCTCTCACCCACCAAACAGCTGCAAGAATGGTATCAATCGCAGTGCCACTCTCAGAAGAAGGCTGGCAGGAGGCAGAAAAGCCCTGACAATTGCGTCTGGCACGGAGCACACAGGATGTAAGAGGTGACTGCCATCTGTGAGCAACTTGAGAACAGGCTCTTGCTAACGAGTTGTCCATGTTTTAGCAAATCCTGGCGGCAATACTAGAAGTTAGGACCAGCTATCGACCCATTGGACAGATGGGAAGATCAAGGCAAAGACAGCGAAATGAACGTCCCAAGATCTAAGTTTGGGGCAGGGGTATGAATTGCCATCTATATGATTCACATCTACCTCGCTGTAAATTCATGTTCTTAATTAATACATTGTGTCACTGGGGCCAAATAATATAAATAATAAAAATCAGGAAGCCTTAGCTCAAACTACGATATAAATACTAACTGGAGAACTGTGATGGGAGAAACGGTAAAGAAAGGAAGAATACACACACACACACACACACACACAAGATAGTTAAGACAGTTACATAGTTAGTTAATTTCTCTTAGTTCATTGCAAAGAAAGGTTTGTACTAATATTGTTTGGACACGATACCATGCCTATATCTTGTACTCTGAATAACTACTGCCCAGACAGCAATACACAGTGTATTAGTTATTGTAACTCTTCTACTAACCTGTTTGAAATGGTTTTAGGGTTATTTTTTTCTCTTAAAAAAAAAAAACCTGCCTTCTGCCCCTCAAAAGTGAGCTTTCCTGTCCCCCAACATAATTTTCTGTGCTTCCTGCTCCTGGCTTACCTCCCATAAGTTACTTTTTGCTTTAACATTTATTTCTAAAACCTGCAAGAGGTATCTATAACCTAAATCTTTAAAAATTCCTGAGATATGGTTTTGAGGTGAGCTTAAGAATTTCCCACTAAAAAAGGGGGGGTTAGATTATTTAAAAGTCAAGAAAAGATGATTCTACAATTCTATACCAGGATAAAAATAGAATTCCAAGTCCTCTCCCCAAAAATCTCCCCCACATTCCAATTGCTGGGTTTCTTTTTTTTTTCTTTGTCAGTCCTTGAAATGACCTTGGTTTAATTACCTGCATCTCAATGAGTGAATCCACATAGAAAGTGAAGGTTAATTAATGAAGAATCGTTTCTTTCTCTAAGCCCACCAAGCAGTGGTGACGGCCAGGCTCATCCAAGCAGCATTGTCCTCTGTCTCATTAGAAATGGTCCGATTGATGTGTCCACTTCGGACTAGGGCGAGGCAAGGACTCACAGAGCTCCTCACCCGGCCCCTCTAACCTCGCATGGCCCAGCGCCCAAAATCACAGAATCCAAACACGTGAGACCAGGTAGAAATGCAAAGATCAGATTCTAATGAGGTGTGGACATTTGCATGCCAAGTGCACAATATCATCACATCGCCCCTATTCCGTTATTTCCCTTAATATTCTTCATTTGCATGCATTGTTTAGACTAAGTCACTCTGAAACAGGCTTCTGAATCTCAGCATGAATGCTGTTGGGAACGGAGGACTCGGTTGTGGCAGCTTCTGGTGCCCTGGAGGATGCTGAGCTCCATGCCAGCCTCCACATACTGCGGGCTAGGTGCACCCTCCCCAAGCTGGGGCAACTAAAAGTGTCTCCCTTGGGGCCAAAGTGACCCCCCCCCTCACAAATCACAGATGAAGGAGAAAAAGGTAGTTTTTAGGACTAACCTTTCTAGCTTTTGATGTTAAATAATTTCAGACTTAGAGAAAGCACATTGTATACATAGTATATTTTTGCACACCTGCCGCCCAAATTTCCCAGTGTTCTCACTTTACAAAGTCTCAGCCCAGTTATTAAAACAGGAAGTGAACCCCAGAACAGTAGAGAGTCACTTCCGGATCTCACCCGACTATCACCAAGGGCCCATCACTGTCTTTCTCCTGGTCTGAGACCCAGGACCCAGAGTGCTGGCCGTGCAGGCAGAGCTTTGTCACAGGACCAAACCAAGATGCAACTGGACGCGGCTGTCCTGTCTTCCTGTCTCCTCCACCTGGGGACAGTTCCAGGTTCCCTTGGTCTTTCTTTGCCTTTCATGCCCTTGGCATGTCTGAAGAACACGGTCCAGTTAGTTGCTTTGTGAAAATATCTTCTTGGGAGTCCTGCATGATGCTTTCTGACTGTTAGATCTAAGGGTTATGGCTTGCTTTGCTTTGCTTTGCTTTGCTTTGCTTTGCTTTGCTTTGCTTTGCTTTGCTTTGCTTTGCTTTGCTTTGCTTTTAGTGCTAACGAGCAAACCCAGGACCTTTGCACTGAGCCACATTTCCCAGCCTTTTTCTTCCTGCCAACCTTCCTTCGTTCTTTTCTTCCTTTCTATCTTCCTTCCTTCCTTTCTACCTTTCTTTCTTCTTTTCCTTTCCTTGCTTCCTTCCTCTCCTTTCTTTTCTTCCTTCCTTTCTTTCTTTCCTTTTCTTTCTCTCTGTCCTCTCTCCATTTCTTCCTATTTCCTTCCTTCCTTTCTTTTCAAATTTAAAAACAAGGTCTCACTAAATCACTAATTTGTCTGAGTTGTACTCGAACTTGGGATCCTCCTGCCTCAGCTTCTCATAGTGCTGGGATGACAAGTGTGGGTCACCACACTCAGGCATGGATGTGCATTTTGGTAAAAACACCACAGCAGTCTGCACCCTTTTAGGGTGTCTTCTCGGCGGGTACTTGATGAAAACTGCTTTTCCCCATAAATCTCTGATTTCTGCCTTTGTACTTAGTCTGTGTATTTGGGGCATATTCTTTTAGACTATGGCACTG
Source organism: Hydrochoerus hydrochaeris (assembly GCA_004027455.1). NCBI lineage: Eukaryota > Metazoa > Chordata > Mammalia > Rodentia > Hydrochaeridae > Hydrochoerus > Hydrochoerus hydrochaeris. Next base: position 38,236 of record PVLA01011631.1, read on the forward strand.
TGGACCTGTCCCGTTTCTCACCTTGACTTTGCCCACTGATTTCAGTGTCTACTGAAGGTCCCTGCGCGCAGTAATAATTACTGAGATGCTGGCCACACAGTGCTCCCCTGTGACCATCATTCTGCAGTTTTACTGGGAATTCCAAGGTAAGAAGTGGCTGAATTCCCACTAGGGAATAGCTGGCTGTGTCTATGGCTTCTCACCCTGAACACACCCAATCTCGTCTGATCTCGGAAGCTAAGCAGGGTCGGGCCTGGTTAGTACTTGGGTGGGAGGAATAGTTGGCTTTGTCTCTCTTTTTTAGAAGTTATTTTTGGAGAAAATTTTGTCTCAAAGACTAGCATGAAAATGAGTGTTTTAATGATGAATCACAGTAGTAAAAATAAAATCAATTAAAAAATACTTTCTTTTCTTTCTGGCTACTACAGCCTTCGAAACTCCCAACCTGCTATTTCATTTCTCTTTGTTATAAAGAGAGATTAACACACATTAGAAAAGCACCAAAGAACACAGGAGAACCCCACAGGCGTTGCCCTTGTTGTATAATCGGAAGCACGGGAAGACAATATGAAGGAAATCACTATTTAAATCAAGATTATTTCAGGTCAGCTCTTCTCTTCCTCCAGTGTTTCCTGTCTCAAATTTTAGAGAACACTGACCTTCTTTTCCCATTTTCTAGATGAAGTAACTGAGACACACAGAGTCCAACCTCCTTCTCAGTATCCAGCGACAGAGGATTTTCCCCAGGAACAAGAACATGAAGCCTAAGGAAAAGTACTGGGAGGGGAAAGAGTCTGTGGGTAGAGATTTAGCTTCAGGGCTGGGGATACATAAGCACCTGCCTGGCAAGCACAAGGTCCTGAGTTCGATTCCCAGTGCAAAAAAAAAGAACTGAATTTAGGAATTTTGTACTAGGATGGTAGGATGTCCCACAAAACCCAAGCTATACCAGGAAGGACTAGAACCCGGAAAAGAGTGGCCTGGGCCTTCTGCCTCTCTCAGTGTGCAGCTATTTTATTTCTCACTCACCACTCCCTCCTTATATACTGTAACTCACAATTTCTTCACTCCTCAGTGCACACAGCATTCTGTGGTTACCCCAGAACGAGAAAGATCAAGACCAAATGGAACTCAGAGCCTCACTGGGGCTCTTTAGATCCCAATTCTCAGCTTATGGAAAGGAGAATCTGATGGGCCCAGCTTTGGTCAGAATACCAAACTTGATGAATTGCGAGGCGTGAGTCCTGTAACTCAGCAGTGTCAGGGTGGACCCCCCGAGTGCTCAAGCCTCTCCCAGCCTGGCCATTCCCAGGCCGCCCAGCCCAGTGCCGCCCAGCCTGCTTTGCTTTACCCTGCTCACTTTTTCTTATATAAAAGCACCAAAGCAGGAAATGCAGGAGAGTCTGAACTTCAGCTGGGAGATGATGCCTCATCTCAGGTCATCAAAATGCAAGCAGAGCAAAACCCTGAGCACGAACATCCTCCAGGCACACAAGGCCCAGCCCGTGCTCTCAGGGGAGCAAGTCCCAGGCGCCCCACCGCCCTCTGCAGTTCAGTCCTGCTTCCCTGGCAGCTATGACAGTCCACGGTCACTTTGTAATCTATCCTTGCTCTATCCTAAGATTAAATCCTGAAATTAAATTTTTCTGCCTTACGAAGTCACACATTGTTGGGGGGGTGGGACCTGGGCTTTTGATGTTTCTCTGAGGTCTTTACATCAAACTGCTTTTAAAAATAAACTCTGAGTTTTGACTTGTTTTTACTAGCTTTGCATTTGGATGCATGTCCTTAGAGGGGGAGTCTTAGGGAGCAGTTCATGTTTTGGCTTCAGTTTCAAAGGTTAATGGAGACAATTACCTAAAGCATATTCTGGAAAAGCTCCCGAAAAACACACAGCAGAGGAGGCTCCTTGGGGAGCTCTGGGGACTTCCAAAGGGTGAGAAACACAAGTAGATGTCACCAGGAGGGGGGTTGGTTGCAGAGGTCACCCTAGCCCAGCCCAGATGTGGTAAGGAGACAAGGGGCCCTTGGTTCATTCTAGAAATCTGGCGGGGCTTCCTGGAGGAGAGCGAGCACCCCAACTGAGACATGAAGGACTTTTAGAAGGTAGAAGAAATCAAGAGGAGAGCACCCTAAAGAGAAGAAGCCCAGGCATGAGGACAGATGGTGGCTTGGCGCGAGCAGAGGGGAGGGGGAGGGACAGACAGGGAGACGCAGCTCCCCAGGAAGCAGGCTGGAGCACAGAGTGTGCACTTACTGAGGTCCCCAGTGAGTCCCCTGGGTGTCGCAGGGAGAGAAGCACCAGCCGGCCCTGTTTGAAAGCACCTTCTGATTCAGTATTCTGGGAGGAGGCCCCAGAATGTGTGTGTCTGAATTTGCATAACAAGACATCAAGCCGTGAGCACTTTGGGGCCAAGACCACCTTGGGGGACTGGTGGTCTGCAGGAAGCCCCTGGAAAAGCTGAGGACATCAAACACCGCTATCACTTTACTGCCATCTGTTCCCTGACCCCTTTCACATTTAAGAACAAGGACAATGCCAAGGGATCCGGCCTGTCTCTGTGTGGTTTCGTTGGAAAACTCATAGAATACTTGTTGATAAGAAAGAATCCATGAACATTAAATAACCCATATAATTTATTTCTTTAACAAATTTTTGCTGAGCACTATGACTATCAGGTTTGACTGCCAGCCTGATTGACTTGGGAGTTGGTGACAGGATTAGTAAAGCACACTTCTGAGTGTATATGGCTGGGTCCCAGAAGTATGACATTGGGCTTCTGTTTGGCCCCTCACCCTTCTATCTAGTGCTGTCCCCTGGCTCTGCTTGCCACACCCTTCCACCATGATGCTCCTGCCTCTGAGCCAGCCATGCACTGAATCCCCTGAACCATGAGCTAAATTAAATCTCTCTTCCTCTAAGGTTCAGGGCTCAGATCATTGATTCCAGCCACAATACAAACATCCCCTGGCCCAGCATAAAAGATATAATCAAAGCTTTGTTCCTCATACCTTTAAACTCTAAAAATGGTAAGTGGAGACAAAATGCGAACAGGTAAATAACAGTGGAACCAACAACGACAGGGAATATTAGAGGAAAAGCAGAATAAAAGAAATGGATCACACTGGGGAAGGTGGGGCGAGAGAGCTGCTCTGTTAGGTAGGAAGGTCAGGACAACCTCAGAAGGAAAGTGCCCTGGAGGGATGGGAAGAATGGACACGTGGCTGTGTGAGGAAAACCACGTGAGTCAGAGAAAACAGTGTACAGAGTCCCCTAGGCTGGGGCCCACTGGGGACATTCAGAGAAAGCTCAGAGGGAGAGACAGGGAGTGGGAACGTTTCAGCCATTGGGGTCCAGGATGCAGATCACGTTGGACCTGAAAGGTCATTGGAGGATCTTGTCTTTTGCTTAGCAGGACCCAGAAGCCACTGAAAAGTTCTGAGCAAAGTGCAGCAGAGACTAGTGTTGGAGCCAAAGGTAAAGAGGCCCAGTTGGTTTATTTAAGAGAAATCAGATGAACAATAACTACAGCAGGTTGATTCCCAGTGGTGTCAGTGGAGATGGTAAACAGTGGCTGTATTTTGGATATATTTTGAAGACGGTGCCAGGAGATTTCAGACTGCATACAGGAAGTAAGAGAAAGCACAAAATCAAAGCTGTGTGTAGGATGTATGGCCTGAGCAATGGAGTAGATGGAGCTCCCAATCACTGAGATGGGAAAAGATCTCTGGAACCAGGAGGCAGGAGGCTGGGATTTAAGGGTCCCGTTTCAGACATGTCAGTTGTGAGGTATCCCATGTGGGCATATGGGAGACATGGGGCCAAAGTTCAAGAGAAGGGTCCAGGCTGGGTATATAGAGCAGTGTAGCCCCCTCAGTATTAATTCAGCACCTGGAATATAGTAGGAACTCAATAAATGGCAAATGAATGAATGTTATGGCTTAAAGAAGCAGAAAGTTTTGTTTACCACTGAAAAAGAAATAGGTCTTCACACTCCACTAATCCTGGGTCAACAACATTTTCACGTGAGAAGAAAAACACCTTTTTTTTTTATTCTAGATGATTTGCAAAATAAGTTAGCATGGTTTTACTGAGTTTGTTTTCTAACTCCAGGATAACATTAATAAACAAATTTGAAATCACACAAGTATGAATGTAAATTATTTACACTGTGCTTGGAAGAGCTCAGAGGGGTTTGTAAGGTAAATAATTTATAAACTCCTAGAAAGAGGATTTTTTTTTTCACTAATTAAGGGTGAAATTTTTACCAATAAATCCTGAGAGACTTCGGGAAGTACATGGAACAAAGATTAATCCAGCACAGCCAGCATTTATAGAAAAATTACCATGCACTGAGCCACAGCTGGACACAGCAATCAGGGAACTGCACATCAGGTTTCCGCTTCCTAAGGCGCTGCTTGTGCAGCGGGTGAGAACCAGCATCTGGAGGGTCACAGGCATGCACTGCCACTTACATCAGTGCTGCTCCACTGTCGGCAGTAACTCCCCACTCACCTGGAGGCCAGGAGTGACTGCCGGGTTTGCTTTAGCCCAGGAGATGCAAACAGCAGTTACAAGTGTTGCTGCCAATGAATTGCCAGCATTCATTGGCCCGCGGTCGCAGCCAGAGCTTCTGCTGAAGTGTCGTTTCCTGCACCTTAGATCCTTGGGTGACTAATTTGGGAAAACTGTTCTGCCCAGTTTGCATAGATGACCTGCTGGATGCACAGCACAGAAAAGAAGTGAGCGCTGACGTATTATTAAGCCACTGATCCACGAGCGTGGTCTGTTACTGAAGGGTCCAGCCCTTCCTGAATGATACCCACCCTAGAATGGTAAAGGTTACGTCCTTCATGAATACCCACATTCCACATGTCCCTCCTTAACCCCACTCTTTCAGTAGAGTTTGCTGTCTCCCGTTACTTCTTTTGTTTCCAGCAGCCGTAGGCATTCTTGTTTATGATGTATTTATCACCAGAAGCCACACTGTAATTTGTTGGGGGCGAAGCTGTCTGTACCTCAGGTATCTAGGACAAAACCACTGCTTCTCCTGAGTTTGGCAGGGCCCCGTGAGAAGTGGCTTCGCCGTGGTGACTTGACCTTCGCTTGAGATAATACTGTTTCTTCCTGTTTTCTGTGAAGCCACCGAGGCACACTGGTTTGCTAAAAATTAGATATTCTTCCAGTCCCAGATTCTACGCTCCCCTTAAACTCTCCACGATCTCATTCACAGGCTGATCGTATGAATAAATGTGCTGGCGGGATGGGCGGGTCCTCTCTCCCATCAGGGGACAGGGCTCCCCTGACCTCAGCCATCCCCCTCCGTCCTCCCTCCAGAGTTGAAAGAGCTGCGTTGGATGAGGCAGTAATTTTTTTTTTTTTTTTGTCATCACTGTTTTTAGTATCACAAGAGTTTCCAGGTAGCTGAGAAGGGAGGTCAAGGGTCTGGTAAAATCTGCACCCTTGTTGACTAAGTAGGACCCCAAGTTCACTTGAATGAATCAAAGCTGGACTTCAGCAAAAGTCATGAATGATTCTTTCTTAAGGACAGTCCAGGAACAAGCACACTAAGAAAAGTATGAAATACTGTTTTATACATTGTGCTGCCTGCCACCTTCCTAGTGGCTAGATCATGCCTAACACTGAGGGGACAGTAAATATTGTGGAAAGAAGGAAGGCAGAGAGTGAGAAGAGGAAAGAGGAGACAGAGGGGGACTGGAAAGTGAGCCCGTTCATGCAAAGACAGGGGTGTCCTAAGGCAAGGGGCCCCATGGATGCCCAAAGGAGGCTCAGGGGCTGCAGAGGAAGGGGAACCAGGTGTGAAGACTTCTGGAGAACAAGGAAAACAAAGGCCAAAAGACGATTTCCTCCAGTGCTTCTGAGAAAGTCCACCATCATTCACCTTCAAAGAATTTCCGTGTGTCAGCAGGCATTCTAATGGCTTGGAAAATCCACTCCAGGTTAAGGGCAGGTGCTACCTATAGCAAAGGTCCTGGGCTTTTCCTTAAGGGCAACCAAGTGCCGATTCAGCAGTTCTGGTAGACTGGCTTGGGAAAGGTCGAGACGGAGAAAAACAAGAGTAAATTCACCCAGGGCAGTGGAGAGGCGAGAAGGAGGAGCAGGAGGAGGAGGAGGAGGCAGGCGAGTTCGTTCAGAGCGTGAGCCGCCTCTGCCACCAAGTCCAGTCCATCACCTTCTTCAAAGCCATATCAGATAAACAAGGGTAAAATCTTTTCTCTCTAATTCATTGACATTTTCTAGATCTTAAGGAAATATGACAGGAAGCAACCTTGCAAAACAGCTGACTACATTGATCTGTAATACAACCAAAACCCTCTGTTCCTTCCAAGTGAATCTGGCTTTAAAACAAACCCCAGCGTCTCCACTGGCTCCCTCTCCCTAAACATCTCCGGTAGTGAATCCGAAGCAGAGCTGGATGGGTAAGGAGCCTTTCGTTCCTGGCTCCAGCACGAATTCAAACAGCAGTCACATCCTGAAAGCCTGCTACCTCCTTCAGTGTGACCTGTGGGGAGCCGGTAGGATACAGGCTGTGTCCCGACAAGCCTGGGACAGGAGAGACCCACTCTGTCCCTGTTCAGGTAGCATCTGCAAATGGGAAGAGAAACTAGAGGTGAGGGGAGGGTTTTAAAAAGAATAAAGATGTGCTGTGTATATGTGCCAGCTCCCCACAATGCACGCATTATGTACAGCAAGCATGTACTTTGAAAGAGAAAGAGAGACAGAGACAGAGAGACAAAGAGACAGAGAGAGACAGAGCCAGCCCCCAACCAAAATCCCAATGGGTGAAGTTTCTTAGATCTGGCACTAGGTGGCAAAGCAGGAATCCCAATTCTTTCTGCTTTGTTACTCTGTAATTTCTGTTCCCATTCTCATTTCATGGCCCAAAACTATTGCTGGAGCACCAGCTGTCATATCCACTTTCCAGCCATCAGGAAAAAAAGGGGAGGAGAAAAGAATGAACCCACCACCCCTATTTAAATACATTTCCCAGATGCTGTCATTTCCTCTTACAGCTAATTGGACAAGAAGTTAGACCCATGGCCCCACTTAGAAGCAAGGGCTCATGGAAATGTCTACTTTACTTGGGTCTTCCTCGGGACCCCTCACTACCAGGGGATAAGCAGGGAGCACTGGAGATAATTGGCACTTCCACAACTCTTCAATATGGTTTATGCCCGATTTTAATTTGTCTTTCTCGGCTTCTTCTTAAGTGCTAAGAAAAATAATGAGATATATAAAGTTTTCTGAAACCATGAAACCGAACTCATTTACCTTTATAATTTTCTATTAATCTACTACCAGGATTCATTTCGCATTTAATTCCAGTCTCTAACACTTTAATGCCCCCTCTTTAGTCTTTACACATTAGTGGTCTCAGGCATGTCAGACTTTTTCATCTCTCTTTATGTTCATTTATTTTAACTTTTAGTGGTCTTCTAGCCAATTCTTTATCCTTTTTATTACACAAGCATGAAATTTTATAATCCCCCAGAGCTTTGTTAGTCAGCCACTGCAAGGTTCTTAACCTTCACTAATTTATTCCCTCCTTTTTGACTTGCACATCTGAGGCATGCCTTAATATTTTGTTGTTGAATATAAAAGTAACTTTTATTAAGTGGGTTTATTGCATTAATAGATTTTTATTTCAGCTTTTACAGTTATATTTAAGTTCCCTGCTAGTTACACTGCAGATCATTTTAATAACAATTTATAATGCAATGTAATATAATTTATACTTTAATATACTAAAAATGCACCCAGAATAATAAAACATGAGCAATTTTAGAAAACTTTACCTGGAAATCATTTCAAAGAGGTGTGTGGGTTTTTTTTTTTTTTTGAATTCCCAAACAATTTTATTGGTATTTATTATAATAGAAACTCCCTAAACAATAATAGCTTCTTTTTTAAGAGGGGGGAAAAAATAAACACTGCATCTCTTAAAATAGCACATATGTTTTGATTCTTTGTTCGCCTCATTCCTTTCTCCTCACTCCTCTGATTTCTCAGCGGCAGAGACGGAATTGTATTTCCTTCCTCTCACCGTTACACAAATGATCAATACCCGGCTGTGAAAATCCTTAACTCAGGTTACACCGGCAAGAATAATCATGTCAGCATTAACTGAGATATATATGTGACAATAAAATAATGCTAATAATTATAAAGCACTCTGTCCTCCGCCATGGAAAATGTGGCAGGAAAATATGGGACGACTAATCAAAACGCAAATGTTAGGCATATATTTGCACACCGGGGAGAAGGCAAACCAAAGCAAGAACTTGAAGACTTTAAGCCTTCGGGGCTTGAAAGTGAGACCAACATCAAGGAAAAAAACTAGTCACCAGGGGATTGGACTCTGACAGTATCTCTCTTCAGGCAGGAACTAAACTACTTATATTAGTTGGCATTTTTGCATCTCAAACCTCCTTCCAAACTCAGTAGTTTGAACTATGGATCTTTATTTGGTTCCTGAGTCTATAAGCCGGCAGCGACCTCAGGGACTGGCAGGTCCAGGCGGCTCCTCGGTCTTGGCTGAGACTCAGCAGGATGGCAGGGGCTGCTACTCCAGGGCTGTGCAGGCTTCTGCAGCACCTCTGTCACCCCAGCGGTGGCCGCGTCCCAGGAGCTACAGGAGAAGCCTCATTGCTGGAACACTGTTCAGGAAACATCTGCTCCCATTGTGTCTGCTCACCACCCCTTGTTAAAGGCAGGAGACCTTCCCAAATCAGATGCATGCCGTGCATCCATCTACTCTTCCCCCTCTTTACAGGAAGAATGCGCAACTGTGGGCATTCCGGACTGTGTCACATCATCCCCAAGACACTTAGGATACTTGCCATCAAATTCCTAATTCCCATGGTCCATCTGAATGCACCATTCACTCAACTAAGGCTTTGCTTCATGTCAAGAGCTGTCTTAGAAGTGGTGAGTGAAACCCTGGCCTCATGAAACCCACCTTCTAGTGTGGCCTTGGTTTCCACATCCTTTCTGACTTCAATGTCAACGTCTTCTACCCTCAATAACAGACCTTTAATGTCCTTCTCCTTTTGTTCAGACAACAAAATCTTCCATTCTCATTTGGGAACTTCCCACTCCTACCAGGCAAAGAAGTAGCAAACATGGGAAGCCCCTTTCTTCCCATGAGATGCAGCCTGGCCAATCCAAGTGCCTTATCCTGGACACAGGGATTGGTCTGCAACTGAGCAGATGACACAGCCATGACCAGAGACATTCTTAGGAGCCCATACAAAGCTGTTCAAGAAAACATGAAATCTTTACCTCTAGACAGTGTGAACTGGCAATGCCAATATCCTTATGTACCCCATGAGAATAACGGAAGGAACCCAAAAAGATAATGAAGTGAAACAAAGTCCTGTTGATGTCATATGGGCTTCTGGAAATAGCCACACCTGAAGCCACAACCATTCCTGCTCCAGATTATACAAATCAATTACAGATCAAGTTGGTGCTAGGCTTTTGTTATCTGTAACAAAATAAATGGGGAGTGACCCAGTCTTCCAGCATTGACCACTGCTATCCCAGCCTCCCAAAGGCATCCAGGGCACCTAGAATCTGTGCATAGTATTTGCAGGGCACCATGATATGCATAGCTCTACCACACATGCAAACAGCAACCACTGAGGCAGAAAATAGCTACACGATACAAGTTCACCGTTAACATACCTTTCAAAAAGAAAGTATCAAACTAAAGAAGGTCTACCATTTCCCATTCTATAATCAATAATCATTTGATCCTTGTTTATCCTCTGGGTCACCTCATAATACAGACAACCTCAAGAACAATTTATAGGAAAGAAAATAAGTGAAGAAAATTCTCTCTGTGAGGTTATTTTTTCCATAAAGTCAAAAAAGATCAGCTTTTGCCCAGGTGATGAAAAACCTCAATTATCTTTTAGACCACTACCTTAGAACCTTTTCTGAAAGTAAGATTAGAGATGATATTAAATCAATCAATACTATCATAATGATAAATTCTACTTTTCTCAAATCACCTTCCCAAGGAACATCCAGACATTCTAATGGCAGGCTTTGGAGCTCTAGTCCCTAGACTATCACCCAGAAGCTCAGCCTTTCTCGAATGTGTCCTGTGAAGTGTATTTGCACAAGTGTACTGCATTCGGAGTACAAAATACACTGTATACTTTCAATTCCTGGAAGACACCCTCCATATACCAGTGCAAGAGAGGGTCTGCAGAGGAACCTGGAAACTTCATCTCAACCAGCATCTGTCTGACTCACGAGATCATAAAGTATCTTTTTAAAAAAATCGCTTCACACCTGTTAATATTTATAAAACCAACTATCCATGAAGTACACACTACTCTATCACCTAAAACAGAGATGAGCAAATACTGTTTTGTAAAAGGCCAAAGAATAAATTGTTTATGCTTTGCAAGCCAGCGATCTCTGCCACAATTACCCTGGCCATGGTGGTGGGAAAGTAGTGATAGACTGTAAGCAAATGAATAAGAAAGGCTGTGGACCAATAAAACTTTATTTATAAAAGTAAGTGGAAAGCTGGATTTGGCTTGCGGTACACAGTTTGCTGGTCTCTGTTTAAAGCAACAAGAGACTGTAAGTCTAGACCATGGACTTGGAATCAGCTAGTTTATGTGGGGTCTCAGATCTACACACAAGGCTACAGAGCCTAGAGCAACTGCTTACCTTCTTACCCCTCTGCTCTACAACTGGAAAATGAAGATTATCCAAACTTTCACACATCAGTGGAATGTACATTCCTACAGGGCTTTTCTGAGTGGAAGGTGTGTGGGTTTGTATATGTTTGAGGAGATGCATAATTCAATAAAGAGCTCAGTTCAATACATAGTCTCACATAGATCTAAACATGGTAAAATAACAAAAACCTTCATAAATTAAGTAGGTTTGTCTCAAGTCAGGTAGGGCTATGTCTTTAGATACTTTTCTCATTGCTAAGACACAATACTCAACACTCAAAGGAGGAAAGGTTTATTTAGCTCAGTTTGCAGAGGTTTTAGCCCATAGTTGGCTGGTTCCAAGGTGAAGAGGAGAAACAGTCCATGGCAGGGCAGACAAAAGACAGCCTGCAGAGACTCAGCAGCAGTAACCAAGCCTGCTCTTATATTTCATGCAGCCTTCCTGTCCTTCAGGTGATACCACATACATCCAGGGTGGGGCACCCTTAATCTCACCAGCACACACACTAGATCTAGCCATCTACACAAAGCCCACCTATGCTTTCTGAAAACCCCACCTATAGCTTTGGGGTGACATCTAGATACAAACCATAACAGGTTACACCTGGATAAATCCATGCTGAAATTGCTATGAGTGAAAAATGTATTCAGGACACCCTGCCCGTCAAACGCCATGACTTAACAACTCAGTACACCAAGAATTAGCATTTGTTCTTGTGTTCATGGTGATATAGGGGAATGAGAGTCCTGACCTGCTATGTCTGGTATGAATTCATGTTCTCTAAAATTGAAGAATAAATTTTAGGAACAACGGAGGTGAAGAGTAGAATATATTTATTGAGAGAAAGAAAGCTTCTGTCTGAAGAAAGAGAGAAGGGGTCCCGAGCGGGTTGCCCAAGACTCTGTCATTTCCAGGGACTTTTATAGAGTAAAATCATGGGTTCAAGGTGGGACGTAACTATAGTTAGCCAATAAGATCAATAGTTCAGGTAAAATTGATTACATTAGGAACAAATGGGGAAGCCAGTCACGTAGAAAGGGGGCATTCTTAGAGAACAGCGACTCTTCCCTAGGGATTGGAATGGTGATTCCTGACTTCAAGGTGATCCAGACTTAATCCCTAAGGATTATACTTAAGGGTGTGGTTGCATTTGTTTTGCCTTCTGTCTTGAGATCTGACCCTCAGCAAAGGTGTGTGTCCCCTCCAAGGTCATCAGACATTTGGTCCTCTGTGCCGGCTTCCTTGAGGACCTAGCCCTGTAATATTTCTAACTGGTTCAGCTACCTGTAACAATGGGACTGACTGCGTGACAGTATCATACCACATATTGCTAGCCTAGGGAAAAAAGATTGAAAAATCGGAATCTTTAGTACAGTTTTTCCTGAAGACACTTATCACTTTGACATCATTGTAAAATTTTTTAAAAAATCATTAAATCAAACCATTATTAAGTCCAGGACTATCTATAAGCCAGCAAAGATTCAGACTCATGGATAACAAATATCAACCAGAACAAATTAGCCCTGAAGAAATCTGTCAAATTTGAAGGGAGGACCCTGGACTTTCCCAGTGAGTTGACCTAAGTTTCAGCCAACCTTACTTGACTCTGAAGGGACAGAGAACCCCAGTTTAATTCATATTTCCCTAAACCTATCCCAAGCAACACAGGTTCATATGAGGCCTGCCCTCCACTCATCTGCAAACACACATTTCCGCTATTTAATTTTCAACCGCAGCCTCTGATTGAAAAGGAGACCATCAGAGAAGTTGGGGTTCTTTGCCGGAGTCCAGCTGCAGCAGGGCTAGGGTTTCCCAAAGGTGGACAGGGAGTCAGTGAGTGAGAGACAGAAGACACTGCACACCAGTCTGTGAGTGAATCTGAATCCGCCTTTATTTTTTAGAAGCTGGAATATATATTTGCCAACCTTGGCAGCAACCCCCAGCCCTAAGCAGGAAGCGCCCCAGGTTTAGGGCCAGGCAGGGACAATCCTAAACAATAGGTTTTAATTGGCCTCAACTCCAAGCAGGAAGCACCCCAGGCTCAGGGCAATAGGTATCAATTAACATCTCAATCTTGTTATTTAGTTAGCTTGGGAAATGTAAGCTGATGCACCTGGATGCCCGCAGGAGGAAGAGATGTGTGAGACTATCATGCCACTCCCTACATTTTTTCCTTTATCACTTATAGGAGTGGCAGTCCCTGTGAGGACAGAGCCTGTCTTAGGTCAAGGACTCTTCACATGAACCCAACCAGGCCTTACCCGTCATGGGCCTGCAGGACAGCAATTGGTCCTGTGTGTGTCTTAGGTGGCTGGTGGCGTAACATATGTGTCCTAGTTGCCCGTCTCTGGCTGCCTGTCCAGTGTCTCAGGGCAGTTGTCTCACAGGAATTTTGTAAATCCTCCTCCATGAGCTCTTTCACCCAAAGCTCCCGCATAAACTCTCTCACATTATTCACAGAAGGCAAAACCCCACAATCAGTCCTCACAAAGGGGTTATCTAGAGGGC
>PVLA01011632.1:7198-51547 GCA_004027455.1 Hydrochoerus hydrochaeris
TCATGGAGGAGGATTTACAAAATTCCTGTGAGACAACTACCCTGAGACACTGGACAGGCAGCCAGAGACGGGCAACTAGGACCCATATGTTACGCCACCGGCCGCCTAAGACAGGCACAGGACCAATTGCTGTCCTGCAGGCCCATGATGGGTAAGGCCTGGTTGGGTACATGTGAAGAGTCCTTGACCTAAGACAGGCACTGTCCTCGCAGGGACTGCCACTCCCATAAATGATAAGAAAAGCAATGTAGGGAGCGGCCTAATAATCTCACACATCTCTTCCTCCTATGGGCGTCCGGTCCTGCGGGCTTCCGGTACATCGGATTGCATTTCCCGGGCTGACTAAATGTCAAGATTAAGATGTTAATTGATACCTATTGCCCTGAACCTGGGGCGCCTTCTGCTTGGAGTTGAGGTCAATTAACACCTATTGTTTGGGATTGTCCCTGCCTGGCCCTGGGCCTGGAGCGTTTCCTGCTTGGGGCTGGGGGTTGTTGCCAGGGTTGGCAAATATATATTCCAGCTTCTAAAAAATAAAGGCGGATTCAGATTCACTCACTGACTGGTGTGCAGTGTTTTCTGTCTCTCAATCGCCGACTCCCTGACCACCTTTGGGAAACCCTAGCCCTGCCGCAGCTGGACTCCGGCAATCACCCACTAGCAGGATCAGACAAACACACCTCTGTGTCTGCCACCATCATGGGAGTCCCAGTGTAGACACACAGGCTCAGAGAAGCAGCCCCACCTCCATGCACCCCTGATCACCAGCAAAGCCCCAGTGTATCTTCATAGCTTTGGAGAAGTGTGCTCCACGCCTTGCCACCTCCCTGTAAATCTGGAATTAGAGGAACCCAGGTGTCTGTCCCATCCCCCTACACTGCCTAGGGGCAGCCAACATGGGAAGTGCCTGGGGCCCCATAACCAGCTTCTTGGAAGGAACCCAGGAGAATGTCAAGACAAGGAACAAAAGGCAAACTCAGACCACTACCCCACACAGAATAAGGCTGGGAGATACAGTCATGGAATAAAATGGAAGTCACACACCTGAAATTTCTGAGAGGATAGCAACTAAAATAAAGAAATGACTTCATGAGACTGTAAAGGCAGTCAAATCAGAAATAATGTCTCAGGTAAAAGAAGAAATCACAAAATACTGAAAGAATTGTTCAGCAGGTCTAAAGAAGAAGACATAGACAAAGGAGAGGAGCATAGGAAAATGATGGAAACCTTGAATGAATGTAGAAAAGGATTACAATGCATGAAAGAAATTCAAAGAGATGCAGGAAATTAAAAATTCAATCGAAAGCTGGCAAAACTGCTTGAAAGAGACTGAAGATAGACTTTCAAACCTTGAAGACAGGATTGCAGCTAGTGATCATGAAAGGAAAGATCTCTTAAAAATAACATGGAATCAGGAAATAACTCAACAGCTGCAAAATGAGGGAAAGAAGCATAATTTAAGAATGATAGGTATCAATGAAGAAGCAGAGGTCAACACAACTAAAATTAAAAGGATATTCACAGAAGTAATAGAAGAAAACTTCCCAAACATGGGAAATGGATCTGGCATGCAGATAAGTGGGGCATATAGGTCTCCAACTAGCCATAACCAAAGTAAATCTACACCCAGACACTTAACAATCAAGATCTCAGAAATTCAGCACAAGAACAGAATATTAAAAGCTGTTAGAGAAAAGAGACAGATCACCTATAAAGGAAAACCAATCAGGATCACAGCCGACTTATCAACACAAACCATCAAGTCAAGAAGAGTTTGGAGGGAAGTGTTTCAAACTCTGAAAGAAAAAAACTTCCAACCCAGATTGATCTATCCAGCAAAACTATCTTTCAAAATTGATGGAAAAATAAGATACTTCCATGATAAAGAACAACTGAAGGAATTCATGATTACCAAATCAACCCAACAGAGAGTGCTAAAGAATATTCTAGAGAGGGATAAAGATGACCATGGTTCCAGGAACAGCAGCAGAGGAGGATCACCAAACAAGACCGGCAACTGAATGAAGGGGAAAAGTGGAGGGCCTACAACAGGAGGAGAGCAGGGCAGAGACAAACCAATGTATGCTGGTTGTAACCATTAATGTAGATAGCCTCAGATTAGCAATTAAGAAAAGAAACACAGGGAGAGTGGATCAAGAAACAAGATCCATCTATATACTTTATGTAAGAAACACATTAACTGGAAAGGAAATTCATAGACTGAAAATCAAAGGAGAAAAACAATTGTTCCATGTGACAGGAGACAAAAAAAAAAAAAAAAAAGCAAGAGTAACTTGCCCATCCACTACAGAATGAATAAGAAAGTTATGGTATTTTTATGCAGTGGAAAGCTACCCAGCTATAAAGAAGAATAATCTCAAGGCTCCTGTACGTAAATGGACGCAACTGGAGATCAGGTCCGCAGCCGAAACAGTTCAAACTCATACGCGTGAACGCTAGCATAAGAAACAGAAGGAGTTAATGGGATCCAAAAGCAAAATAGTTAATGTAAGAGCAAAGGGAGGAAACACCTGGGAGGGAAAAGTGGAAACTACTGCCAATTTCTTATTGTCTTATCTTGAACTCTTGCATTGTTTACACAATTCTGTTAGGTTTGGTTTTGTTCTGTCTGTTGTTAGATTTTATGCTGTCAGATGGTAGGGGCAGCTATTTTGAATATAATGGGATATATTATGGTAATCATGGTCTCCTATTATATTGCTTTGAAGTCTTATAATGCTTTTATTCATTGGTTTAATTGATTTTATTGTTTTGTTTGATTTTATTATGTGTGATGGTATGAAGAAAACAAGACATTATGGTAGCCACTGCTGATTTACTATCATCTTGTTTTGAAGTCCTACCATGCTTTTGTTCTTCTGTTTTGATTGGTTCTATCTTGTTGTGTTTTATTTGATTTTATTATGTGTGATAGTATAGACAACTTTTTTGAGGAAAATGAGATATTATAATAGCCATTGCTCATTTCCTGTTACTTGGTTTGAAGGCCTGTAATGCTTTCATTCTTTTGAATGGTTTTATACTATTTTGTTATGTTTGATATTATTATGTGTAAAGGTATGTTCAACTATTTCAAAGAAAAGAGACATTATGTAGCTACTGTTAATGTCCAGCTGTCTTCTTGTGAAGTGCTATGTTGCTTGCATTGTTCTATTCTGATTTGCTTTGTGCTGTTCTCTTTTGTTTTATTCTCTTTAAAGTAAAAAAATATAAAAAAATTTATTGTGGGGAATTGGTACATATATGTAACACATCTTAATTCTATCATCCCCTTCCCTCATCTATTGATCCTTTCTCTATTACTTACATTAAGTGAAATAAATCAGATACACAAGCTTAAAAATCAAATGGTTTATCTTCTATGAGAAACCCAAAATATAATTAAATTAAGAGCAAAATAAAGGATAAGTAATAAAAGATTAAAGTACTTAAAAGATTACTTAAATAAAAGTAATAAAAGACAAAAGATCTGTTTCCTAAGTAATAGAGAAAAGACCAATAGATGGGGGAAGGGGATGATAAAAAGAATTATTTCACCTAACATTATGGTCTCAAGATATATTCACTTTCCTACATATTATTCGAGTTTCTCTTTTATGGCAGAATAGTATTCCATTATATAAAACATACATTTTCTTTATTCATTCACACGTTGATGGGCATATAGGCCACTTCCAAAATGTAGCTATGATACATTGTGCTGCTACAGCCATAGGTATACATATGTCACTTTAATGTAATGTCTTTAACTGTTGGGAAGACACCAAATACTAGGATTACAGGTATATGCACCAGGGCCAGGTACTTCTGTGGTTTCTTTTGCTACTGATTGCTAGTTTCATTGCACTATGATGTGATAATATAGATGTGATATTATCAATTCTTTTGTTTTTGTGTCAACATATCAGCTAGTATATGATCTATTTTGGACAAAGTTCCATGTATAGATAATAAGAATGTGCATTCTGTTCTTGGGTGGAAAATTCTATAGATCTCTATTAAATTCATATGAGGATTTGGTTCAAATCAGGTATTCCTTTGATTTTCACTTTTTTGCCTAGTTCATCTGTTTATTTGTGACAGTGAGGTAGTAAGGGCCTCCATTATAACTGTGTTTTTATATGATTTTTTATTTCCAGTAGTATTTATGAGGGTGAGTGTGCTGGTATTGCATGCATATATATTTATAGTTGTTATTGCTTCCTGTTGAGTTGTTCCTTTAATTAATATGTAGTGATCTTCTTTGCCTCTTCTGATCAGTTTTGGCTTGAAGTCCAATTTGTCTGGAAATAAGATAGACATTCCTGCTTATTTTCAGGTTTCTGTTACATGGATTTTTGTTTTCGAGCCTTTGTTTATTTTTTTTGTTTTGAGACAGCGTCGTTTTGCAGTTCAGATTGGCTTTGAACTCACTGTGTAGCTCAGGCTAGCCTCAAACTCACCATAATCCTCCTGCCTCAGCCTCCAAATGCTGGGATTATAGGCATGTGCCACCATGCCTGATTCCATCCCTTGCTTTTTAGTCTATGAATTTCTTTTTCAATTAAATGTATTTCTTGTACACGGCATATTGTTAGATCCTTGTTTTGTTTTCTGAGATCATTTCATGGGAGTTAGCACATAGAGGACCTTGCATTTAAGTTACAAATGTGACCTGTCCTGATGAGTCAACTAAAAACACTAACAAACCATAACATAAGAAGAGGCCATAGCCTTTAAGTTACAAAATGTGGGTGCATTTTCTGTGCTGTTCCCAGTGTTATCAGCTCAAGTAAAACATATACTTTTCATGAACTATCTGTAAAACTCCTTAAAAAAGCCTCTCTCTCTCTCTCTCTCTCTCTCTCTCTCTCTCTCTCTCTCTCTCTCTCTCTCTCTCTCGTGTGTGTGTGTGTGTGTGTGTGTGTGTGTGTGTGTGTGTGTCTGTGTGTTATGGTGCTGGGAACTGAAAAAAAAGCCTTTATTCTCATTAAATATGTAAAACCAAACACTCCTAAAATAAACAAAATAGCTGTCAGCCCTCTCATGTGTCACAAGTCTTTCATCAAAAATCAATCCCAATATCAATTTTAAAACTACACTGCCTTGTTATATAATTTAAGCTGAACTTGAATTCACTATGTAGCCTAGGTTAGCCTTGAACTTTTGTGATTTCCCTGCCTTGGTCCTCTGAATGCTGGAAATATAAGGGTGCACCACCATGCCCATTTCTGGATTTTGTTTCTTGATGCATTCTGCCAATCCATTGTTTGACTGGGGCACTGAGACCATTCACATGGAGTGTTCTTATAAAAAGTACTGACTTACTTCTGTTATTACTTTCCTGTCACCAATTACTTTCCTTTTCCCCTCTACTTAAAACTCCTCATCCTGCCTGAGGTATGAATGCTATTAGATGTTTGGCATTGTTGCTTTCAGTGTCTCTTTCTCGGATATCCTTTCAAATTTCACGGAGTGATACTTTGGTGGGCATGAATTTTTTAATGTACTCTTTGTTATGGAAAGACCTTATTTCTCTATCAATTTTGAAAGACAGTTTTGCAGGATATTTCAGTCTGGGATGGAAGTTGTTTTCTTTTTTAAAAATTAATTTTAGCTGGGGGTTTAGCTCAGTGGTGTAAGTGCCTGCCTGGCAAGCATGAGGTCATAAGTTCAATCCCCAGTACCAAAAATTAAAATTAAAATTAATTTTATTCATACTTTTTTTTGAGACAGGGTCTCACTATACAATTCAGGTTGGCCCCTAACTTACCATGTAGCACAGCCTTGTCTCAAATTCACAGCAGTCCTCCTGCCTCAGCCTCCAGAATGCTGAGATTACAGCATGCACCACCATGCCCAATTTATTCATACTTTTGATATAAATAATGATCACATTCATTGTAGGGAATTTGTACCTGTACTTAATATGTCGATTCTTCTGTTCCCTATTCCCCTTTCCTCCCTTCAACCCTTCTTCCCCTATTTACAAAAGCTATGGTTCCATTTTTTTATTTTCTTTTTTTCCCTTTGCCATTCCTTTCCTTATCCCTCCCCCTTCTTGTACTTCTTCCCACGTGAGCATTTTCTTCCTACTTCCCAACATCTATCACTCATTTTGGTCCCTATTGATGCTTTTTGGTTTCTCACACAAAATAAAAAATGAAGTATTTAAACACATGTATCCAATTTATTTCCCTTATAAATATGGTATCAAGGTGCATCCATTTACCTAAAAATGTCTCAGGTTTACCCTTTCTGGCACAGTGGTACTCCACTGTATATAAAAAACATATTTTCTTTATTCATTCATCTGCTTATAGGGATCCATACTGTTTTCAAAATTTAGCTATTGCAAACAGTGCTGTTATAAACATGGGTGTGCATATATATCACTGTGGTATGATGCTTATACTGTAACTCTTTCAAATATGCACCAAGAAGAGCAATAACTGAGTCAAATGGAACCTCGAGTGTTAGTTTTTTGAGGAATCTCCATACTGATTTCTTCACTGGTTGTACCTATTTAAACTCACATCGACAGTGGAGAAGCATTCTTTTTTCCCCAGAGCCTTATAACGACTTGTTATTGGTTGCTTTCCTGCTGATACTCATTCTTTCAGGAGTGAAGTGGAATATCAACATTGTTTTAATTTGCATCTCTCAAATGACCAGTGATGTTAAATATTTTTTCATATATTAATTTGCTTTTGTATTTCTCTATCTGAGACATGTATTCATTTCAGATGCCCATTTTGACTTGGGTCTTTACATTTGTGGAGTATAATTTTTTTTGAGTTCTTTATATATTCTAGATAGTCCTTTGAAGAACAGCTGGAAAACATTTTTCTCACTTTGTGGGTTGTCTCTTCACTCTGTTGAGGGTTTCTTTTGCTGTGCAAAAGCTTTTTAATATTATGTGATCCCAGTTGTTAATTTTTGGCAATATTTCCTGTGCAATTGGGGGTTTCACTCATAAAGTGTTTGTCTCTACATCTGTGTCTTCAAGAGTTTTACCAATTTTATCTTCCAGCAAATTGTTTCTGTTTTAGTATTTAGATATTTATCTATCTCAATTTTAGTTTAGTGCATGGTGATAGGTATGGGTCTAGGTTTAATCCTCAGCACATGGAAAGCCGGTTTTTCCAGCACCATTTATTAAAGAAGCTATTTTTCTCCCAGTGAAGGTGTTTGGCACCTTTTTCAAAGATAAGGTAGCTGAGTATGTTCAAAGTTGTTTCTGCACTTTCTGTTATGTTCCATTGATCCTGGGGTGCTTTTGTTTTGGTTTAGCTTGGGGTTTTTTGCTAGTACCATGCTGTTTTATTGCAATAGCTTTGTAATAGGACTTCAAATCAGGATTGTGATGCCCCTTGACTTGCCTTTGTTACCCAGAATTGCTTTTGCTATTCTAGGTCTCTTCTGGTTTCATATAAATTTTAGGAGTGTTTCTTCCTAGTTCTGTGAGGAATGCTGTAGGTATTTTGATTTGGATTATATTACATTTGTGTAATAGTTTTGGAAGTATAGCCATTTGCACTATATTAGTTCTGTCTACCTAAGAACAAGGGATATCTTTCATTTTCTGATATTCTCTTTCATCTTTTTCACAGTACTGTAGTTTTGGTGTATAGGTCTTTCACTTCCTTTGTTAGATTAATTCTTAAATATTTCATTTTTTGGATGTTATTGTGGAAGGTGTGGTTTCCCTACTTTATTTCTGAGTTTGTTATTCATGTACAGGAATGCTATTAATGTTTGAGTGCTGATTTGTATCCTGCTATACTGCAGAATTTGGTTATTACCTCTAGGAGTCTTTTGGTGGAGTTTGGGGGGTTCTTCTGTCTAGAGTATCCTGTTATCCACAAATGATAATTTAACTTCTTCCTTTTCTATCCATATCCCTTTTATTTCTTTTTCTTGTCTAATCATGCCAATATTTCCAGAAATATACTGAACAGAAGTAGTGATGCTGGGCATCCTTTTCTTGTTCCTGATTTTATAGTGAAAACTTTCAGTTTTTTACCATTTAGTATGATGTTAAATGTTGGTTTGTCATAGATGGCTTTTACCACATTGAGACAAAGAGCTTACAGTCCAACTTTCTGTAGGGTTTTTATCATGAATGGTTGTTGGACTTTATAAATGTCTTTTCTGCATCTAATAAGATAGTCATGTGATTTTTTTCTTTGGTTCTGCTAATATAGTGTATTACATTTATTGATTTGTATAAGTTGAACCATCTTTGCATACCTGGGATGAATCCTATTTTGTCATGGTTTATAATCTTCTAGATGACTTGCTGCATTTTGTTTGCCAGTATCTTATTGAGGATTTTTGCATCCATGTTCAATAAGGAGATTGGCCTTTAGTTTTTTTTCATTGTTGGAGCTCTTTCTGGTTTTGGTATCAGAGTAATGCTTACTTGCAGAAATGAGTTTGGGAGTATTGCTTCCCTTTTGATTTCATTAAAGAGTTTGAGGATTAGTGGCATTAGATCACTAAATTTCTTGTAGAATTCAGTAGCGAATCTGTCAGGATCTAAGCATTTATTTATTTTATCATTTAGGTTTTTAATTATATCTTAAATTTTATTAACTAATACTGGTTTATTTAGAATTTTTTTATCTTCTTGATTCAGTTGGGAATTTGTATGTATCTAGGAATTCATCCATTTCTTCTTCTTAGAGTACAGCTTCTCAAAATAGTTATTAATGACCTTCTGGATTTCTGCAGGATCCATTGTGATTTCACCCTTTTCTTTCCTGATTGTGTGGATTTGAATCTTTTCTTTCCTTTCTTTAATAAGGTTGGCTAAAAGCTTGTTAATTTTACTTAAGCTTTCAAAGAACCAACTCTTTGATTCATTGATGCTTTGTATTATTTTCTTAGCCTCAATTACATTAATTTCTGCTCTGATCTTTATAATTTCCTCCATGTATGAGATTTGGGCTTGACTTGCTCTTCTTTTTCTAGAAGTCTGAGGTTCAATGCTAGGTCTTTGAGTTTGCACTGTTTTTCTGATGTGGGAATTCACTGTTATAAATTTCCCTCATAAGACTGCTTTCATTGCATCCCATAAGTTCTGGTATGTTATGTTGATATTGTCATTTAGTTTTAGAACTATTTTTTCTTCTTTAATTTCATTTATGACCTATTGGTTGTTCAGGAAGATATTAATTTCCATGTGTTTATGTAGTTTGTGAGGTTTCTTTTAACATGATTTCCAATTTCATTGCAATATGATCTGATAATATGCATGGGATAATTTCAATTATTTTGCCTTTACTTAAGCTTGTTATATGAGCTAGTATGTGATCTATTTTGGAGACAGTCTCATATGTACTTAAAAGAATGTGTATTCTGATGTTGTAGGGTGGAAGACTTTTAGATATCTAAGTCTATTGGTTCAGCTCTGATATTTTTTGTTGAATTTTGGGTCTATTTAATCTATTTGTGACAGTGGAGTATTGAGGTCCCTGATACAACTGTATCAGTGCTTATATGATTTTTCAAATCAATTAGTATTAGTTTTATAGAGTTGGATGAATCAATATTTGATGCATATATATTTATGATTGCTATCTCTTCTTTTTGTTCTTTTAACAAGAATCTATTGACCTTCTTTGTCTCTTCTGATGTCAGTTTGAAATCCATTTTGTCTGCAATTAGAATAACTGCCCCTGC
The DNA here is from genome assembly GCA_004027455.1 of Hydrochoerus hydrochaeris. Classification (NCBI taxonomy): domain Eukaryota; kingdom Metazoa; phylum Chordata; class Mammalia; order Rodentia; family Hydrochaeridae; genus Hydrochoerus; species Hydrochoerus hydrochaeris. The sequence continues at coordinate 16,886 of PVLA01011632.1, forward strand.
CTTTCTCTAGCTTCCTGTCACAAGTATTTTTTCTACCCTTTAACTTTTAGTCTATGAATTTCTTTTTGAGTTAAATGTATTCTTATATGCAGCATATTGTTGGATATTGTTCTTTGATCTATTCTGCCAATCTGTTTCTTTCCATTGTTGAATTATGTACATTGATGGCTATAACTGCTATGTATTGACTTATTCTTATTATGGTAATTTCCTGACAGTGGTTCCCTTACTTTACTCTCTGTTTATTTGCTTGCCTTAACTCATAAAATCGTGTAACTGTCCTCATTATCTTTTTCTAGAATATCTTTTGGAACTTTTTGGAATGCTGGTTTGGTGGTCATGAATTATTTCAGCTGTTATCATGGAAGTATTTCATTTTCCCATCAGTTTTGAAAGATAATTTTGCAGGGTACATCAATCTGGCCTGAAGTTGAATATTGTTTCATCTATTTATTGGCCATTTGTACTTCTGTGAAATGTCTATTCATTTCAGTGGCTGATTTTTTTTAAATCAGTTCTTCAATTTTGGGGAATGTCTAAATTTTTGAGTTCTTCACATACTCTAGATTTAGTCCTCTAGCTGGCAGTAATTTTCCCATGCTGTAGACTTTTTCACTCTGTTGTTTATTTTGCTGTGCAGAGTTTTTAAATTTGATATGATCCCATTGGCTGATTTTTGGTACCATTTCTTCTGCCACTGGGGTTCTGTTTAGAAAGTCCTTGCCTATGCCTATGCCTTAAAGTTTTACCTATTTTATCTTCCAGCAGATTAAGTGATTGTTTTAACATTCAGTGCTTTAATTTTGACTTTAGTACACTGTGAGAGATATGTGTCTAGATTCATCATCTAAGTATGAATAGCTAGTTTCCCCAGCATCATTTATTAAAGAGGCTATCTTTCCTCCAGTGTATGTCTTTAGATCTGTCAAAGATAAACTATTTGGATGTGGTTGGGATTCTTTATGCAACTTCTGTTCTCTTGGTTCTCATGTCTGTTTTTGTGCCAGTACCATGCTGTTTGTATCACTGTAGCATTGTAACACAACTTCAAATCCAGGATTGTGATGCCTCCATCTTTGCACTTGTTGTTCAGGATTGCTTTGGATATTCTGGGTCTTTATGGCTCCACATTAATTTTAGGATTGTTTTCTATAATTCTGTGAAGAATGCTGTTGGTATTCTATTGCAATTGTGTTAAATCTGTGTATCAATTTTGGAAGTATGGCCATTAGACTGTATTGGTTCTGCCTATCCAGGAACCAAGGATACCTTTCCATTTTCTGGTGCCCTCTTCAACTGCCTTTTTCAGAGAACTATAATTTTTGATGTAAAGGTCTTTCACTTCTTTAATTCCTATGTAATTTTTCTTGGTGCTATTGTGAATGGTATTGTTTTCCTAATTTCTTTCTCAGTGAGTTCATTATTAGTATAAACACTACTGATTTTTGTGTTGATTTTATATTATGCTACATTGCCAAATTTGGTTGTTAATTCTAGGAGTCTATGATAAATATTTTTGTGCCTTCCACATAGAGTATCATGTCATTTGCAAATAATGATAATCTGATTTCTTTATTTCCTATACATATCCCTTTTATTTTTCTTGCCTAACTGCTCCATCTAATGTTTCAAGTACTTTGTTGAACAGGAATGGTGATAATGGATATGACTGAGAGTGACCTTATTTCTGATTTTAGAGGGAAAGCTTTTGGGTTTTCTCCATTTGATATGATATTGGTAGGTTTGTCTTAAATGGCTTTTATCAGATTGAGGTAAGTTCCTTCTATATTTATTCAGGTTTTTTTTAATCATGAAAGGATGTTGGATTTTGTAAAAGATATTTTCTGCATCTACTGAGATGATCACATGATTTTTGTCTGCTTCTATAATGTATGACACTTATTGCTTTGCGTATGTTGAATCTCCCTTGCATCCTTGGGATGAAGCTGACTTTGCCATGATGTATGACCTTTTGATGATTCTTGGCAGTGTGTGTTAATATCTTGTTGAGGATTTTTGCATCTGTATTCATTAAAGAGACTGGTGTTCACTTTGTGGGGTGGAGGGCTGGATGCTTGTCTGGTTTTGGAATCAGGGCAATGGTAACTTCCAGGAACAACTTTGGAACTACTCTATCCCTTTCAACTTCATTAAAGAGCTTGAGCAGTATTGGTGTTACATATTTCCTGAAGTTTTTGTAAAATTCAACTGTTAATCCATCTGGACTGGGACTTTTCTTTTCTTTCTTTCTTTTTTTTTTTTTTTGGAAGAGAATAAAACCAAACGAAATAAAACAGAATAGAATCAATCAGAACAAAAGGATGGACATGGTACATGACTTAAAAACAAAATACAAGGAGATCAATAATGATTTCCATAATGCCTCTTGTTATCTTCAAAAGAATTGCCCATACCAGCAGGCATAATAAAATCAAACAAAATAGTACAGAATAAACCAATAAAAACAAAACAATGGAAACAGTACAGGACTTCAAAAGAAGGTAATAGTAAAACCATGATGGGTATCATAATGCATCTTACTGTCTTCAAAGTAGTTACCTATACCATCTGACATGATACAATCAAACAAAACAAAATAGAATAAAATCAGTCAGAAGAAAACAATGAAAGCAATACAGGGCTTTAAATCAAATGGTTACCATAATAATATATTTTGTTATCTTTGAAATAGCTGCCCATGCCATCAAATATAATAAGATTAGACAAACTGAAACAGAATAAAACCAAACTAACCAGAACAATGAAAACAACATGGGTTTCAAATCACAATAATAGATTAACAATGGCCACCACCTTCCACTTTAGATACTTTCTCCTCTTTCACTTTCACAGGATGTATTGTGCATTTTGGATCCCACTAACTCTTTTAGTTTTTATACTAGGGAGGAAACACGCTATTCACCTATGTGACTCTGAACCTTTTTATCCCTGAGCATGATCTCAAGTTGTATCCATTTACCCTACAAGAGCCTCAAGGTTATCTTTCATTATAGCTGGGTAGTTTTCCATTATATAAACGTTCCATGGCTTTTAACCAGTCTGCAGCTGACAGGCAAACTACCCCCACTTCTTTCTGGTTCCCTGTCACATAGAACATTGTCTTCTGACCTTTGGCTTTCAGTCTATAAATCCCCTTTTGGGTTAAATGTGTTTCTTGTATAACACATATTGATAGACTGTCTCCTGATCCACTTTGCCTGTGTTTCTTTTTATTGGTGAATTGAGGCCATCTATATTAGTGATTATGGCCAACATTCTCTGCCTAATCTTTATCATGCTATTTTCCTGCTGTTGGCTGCCTACTTTTCCCCTTCATGGTCTGGCCCACTTGGGGAGCCTCCTCTGCCACTGTTCTTGAAGCCATGATCTTTTTTGTTTTGTTTTGTTTTGTTTGTTTTTTGGTACTGGGGATCGAACTCACAACTGTGTGCTCGAAAGGCAAGGGCTTATGCCACTGAGCTAAGCCACGGTCTTTTTTTTTTTTCTCTCTTGCTCTCTCTCTAGAATGTCCTATAGTATTTTTTGTAGGGTTGGCTTGGTGGTCAAAAATTCCTTCAGTTGTTCCTTGTCATGGAAGTATCTTGTTTCTCCATTAATTTTGAAAGATAGTTTTGCAGGGTACATCAATCTGAGTTCTAAGCTGTTTTCTTTCAGGACTTGAAATACTTCACTCCAAGCTCTTTTTGATTTGATGGTTTGTGTAGAGAAGTCTGTCATGATTCTGATGGGTTTTCCTTTATAGGTGATCTGTTTATTTTCTCTAACAGCTTTTAATATTCTATTCTTGTGTTGAATTTCTGGGATTTTGATTATTATCTGTCTAGGTGTAGATTTATTTTGGTTATGGCTGGCTGGAGTTCTGTATGCCTCACTTACCTAAATATCATTTCCTTTTCCTATGCTTGAGAAGTTTTCTGAAATTATTTCTGTAGTCTTTTCATTTCATTTGTGTTGACCCCTGATTTTTCACTCACATTTATTATTCTTAAATTGTGCTGCTTTGCATCATCTTGTAACCTTTATATTGTTACTTCCTAGTTCTTTGTTATTTTTGAGAGATCTTTCCTTTCGCAATTGTAAGCTGAAAACCTGTATTCAAGGTCTGAAAGGCCATCTTTAGCTTCTTTCAAGTGGTTTTGCCAGCTTTCAATGGAGTTTTTAATTTCCTGGTAATCTCTCTGAATCTGTTTCATGTATTCTAAGTCTTTTTTATATTCTTTATTCAAGGTTTCCCTCATTTTCCTATGCTCCTCTATTCTTCCATCTATGTCTTCTTTATAGGTGCTTAGCAATTCTTTTATTATGTTTTTCATTTCTTCTTTTACCTGAGATAGTATTTCTGTTCTAATTTCTTTTATAGTTTCATGAAGCTGTTTCTTTACTTTAGTTGCCATTACTTCATAAACTTCAGGTGTGCAACTCCCGATCTCTTCCATGTTTACATCTCCTGGACCAGAACTGCTTGGGTTGGAGGCCAGAGACTGCCTTTTGCTTCTTCCTTGTCATATTTCTGGTTTCTTCCAGACAAGTGGGTAGTGGGGTCCCAGGCACTTCCTGTACTGGCTACAATTTTTCTAAAGTGAGACAGTTTTATTTTTCTAGCCAGTGCTGGCTACGGATATCTGATGTTGATCATTGGGTGCGCTGGTGTAGGGCTGTCTGCTGCTTTTCCCAGCCTGCTTTGGCTCACTGGTGGCTGGTGGAGTGCAAGCAGGGGTGGGGGCAGGCTGCTGCCTCCCTACCGAGCTGGTTAACAGCAGAGAGCCCCTACCACATAGAGTACGTAGGTGAGGGGGCTGGCCATCAGGTCTAGACCAAGCTGGTTGGGGATAGATTTAGGGAAATGAATTTCTTTAGTTACTATTATTAAAATATCTTATTTCTCAATCACTTTTAATAGTCTTACCAGATAGTTTTAATAGGTTGGAAACTTTTCTTTTAGAACTTGAAACACTTCACTCTAAGGTTTCCTGACCTTTCAGGTGTGTGCTGAGAAGTCTGCTATAATTCTAATGGGCTTATCTTTCTAATAAGTTATTCATTGCTTTTCTCTAATAGGTTTAAAGATTCTATTCTTGTGTTGAATTCCCAGGATTTTGACTATGATGTGTCATGGGGAAGTTCTTTTCTAATCATGGCTATTTGGAATTCTATACAACTTATCTATATGTTAATTCTTTCCTTCATTTCTGTCTCTGTCTCTCTGTCTCTGTGTGTGTGTGTGTGTGTGTGTGTGTGTGTGTGTGTGTGTGTGTAGGCTTATGGAGTGTAGGCTTTTTCAGTGTGGAGACATCTTCAGTTAATATCTATTTTTCAAGCCAGGCATGGTGGCTCATGCCTATAATCCCAGCACTTGGGAAGCTGAGGCAGGAGGATCATTGCGAGTTGGAAACCAGCCTGGGCTACAAAGTGAGCTCAAGGCCAGCCTGAACTGCATAGCTAGACCCTGTCTCAAAAAGACAAAAAAATAAATAAACAAATATCTACTTTTCAGTGGTGTCCTCCAAACATGGCTAAGTAATGGCCTCTACCTCTGTCCCAGGACCCAACCACTTAAATTTGCTTGTGATGGGAGGTGTATTTGGCTCAGTCTCTGGGTCTTCAGGAATGGGACACAGTATGGTATTTCCATCCCAGATATTTCCATCTCATGACAACCAATTTATAACTACAGCTATGTTACTCTGGCTATAGTAATAAAGTCAGCATTATAGTGCCAAAGATGAACTAAACATTGACAAATCCTAAGGACCAACAATTTATTACCCTTAACCATAGAAAAGAGATCAAAACTGATCAAAATCACAGCAGACTTCTCGATGCAAACTATCAACTCAAGAAGAGCTTGGAGCGAAATATTCCAAGCCCTGAAAAAAAAATAACCTCCAACCCAGATTGATGTACCCTGAAAGATGGTCTGTCAAAATTAATGGAGAGACAAAATATTTCCACGACAGGAACTGGGGGAGTTTGTGACCACCAATCCAACTCTGCAAAGAATACTAAAGGACATTCTAGAGAAAGAGAAGAAAATCACCAGGATTCCAGGAATGATGGCAGAAAGGCCTCAATGAAAGGGGCAGACAGTGGAATGAAGGAGAAAAGTAAACAACAATGACAGAAAAATAGCATAGTAGAGATGAGGCAGTGAAGATTGGCTATATCACTGTTTTGTCTTGACTGATTTTTTTCGAATCTGGTATGCTTGAGGATGTCAAGTCTGGGAGTAGGGGCAACTACTCTGGGGATGGCAGGATTCAATAGGATACCCATTCTGGTTTGATTATTAACTGCCTTTAAAGTCCTATAATGTCTCCAATGTTTGGTTTTTATTAATAGTGCTATGTACCACTAAGTTTAATTGTACTATGCCTGACGATATAGACAATTTTATTGAAAATAACAGGAGACACCATGGTGACAACCATAGATCACCTAGTATTGTGGTTTTATATGTCCTTCTCATTTCGTGTTTCTCTAGGAATTTGTATTGACTTGTTTTGGTTTGTTTTTCCCTCTAATACAGAAAGGCTAGGTATGCATGTAGAGACTTATACATGTGTAGAACTTCTAAACAGTTTACAAGAATTGATTATAGTTATTATTAAAAAAGAGAGAGGAAAGGAAAGTATTCTAAAGGATATAACTGCAAGTATGTCTGAGTGTGTAGGATGACCATAATACTAAGTTTTTTGTTGGATAGATGAACAGATCTGATTGCAGTCTCACTGTTTAAATGTTTACTTTGTATGCTTTACTTTTGTAACTTGAACAACTACTTCTAGGAGGAAAATATGTAATTGTCAGCTAGTGATTTCTTAATGGTTTTTGTTTTTGTTTTTATTTTTTTTGAAATTTTGTATTATTTCTAGCCTTTTTGTTTCACTTTTTTTTTCTCTAAATAAAAAAAAATTTTAAAAAGAGATCTGTGGTTATAGTATGAATATTATGACAAATAGAATATTGACCTACTATTTATCTATAGTAAATATCTACTAAGTGGAACATCTCTACTTCTGCTAATAAAAGAACAGTAATAGTATGAGATTAACTATTAAGACATTCATAAAGCTTAGTAATTATAATAGTAAAGGTACAGAGAGTTAAGAACTAGATAATAAAAAAGTAAAATTTGAAAATTCAACTGGACATGAGAGGGACAGAAAGTAACATAGGAGATCCTTTGAGAAATAAAAGGAAATTTATTGCTTGAAAACAGTCACTGGAAAAAATGAACAAGAGGCCCGCCCTGCCACCAGGGACATCGAGGAAGCCCATGTCAGGCGTAGGCTGCCTGGAACCTCTCCCGTGGGCCCGCCCTGCCACCTGGAACATCAGAAACCTCAGCAGGCTCCAGTTAGTGTGAAAAAATTTGGAGTTTTGCTCCCAGGCAGCGAACCTTGGATTACAGTGGATTAACTGTATCAGTGTGCTGAGTATGCCCCTAAAATAGAGGTGTACAGTGGATAAATAGTGCCAGTAGTAAAACCCCCTCCAACTAACTGTAAAACTTTGGTGAGTCTGAAAAGAGTATGTGTGATCCCTTCCTACACACAGAAAACATCAGGCAGAGTGAAAATGACAAAATGAAAAAGCAAAATGTAGTCTAAAACATATAGTTCACCAGAAGCAAGTATAGAAGACACTGAAATAGAGGATCCCAAAAGTAACACACCGGGAATCTCTGAAAAGATAGCGAGTGAAATAAAAGAACAACTCCATCAGGCTATAGAGGAAATCAAATTAGAAGTGCTCTCCCAAGTAAAGATAGAAATAACAACTTTAGTAAAGGAGTTGTTGAATGCAGCTAAGAAAGAAATAGAGACAAAAGTACATGAGCATGGGAAACTGACTGAAACTTTGAATGAACAATATAGAAAACAAGCAGAATTCATAAAACAAACTCAAAGAGACTTCCAAGAAACAAAAAATTCTATTGAAAGTGTGCAAAACCACCTAAAGGAAGCTAAGGATAGGATTTCGGACCTTGAGGACAGGATCACAGTTAGTGATTAGGAAAGGATAGAACTTTTAAAAGTAACAAAGCAACATGAAATGACAATCCAAAAGCTTCATGATGATGTCAAGAGCAACAATATAAGAATAATGGGCATTAGCGAAGATACAGTAGTCCAGGCAAATGACATATGTAAAGTACTTACAAAAATAATAGCAGAAAATTTCCCAAACATGGGGAAAGAATCTGATATGCAGATAAGTGAGGCATATAGAACACCAAACAGTCACAATCAACATAAATCCACACCCAGACACATAATAATTAAGATCTCAGACATACAGCATAAAAACAGACTAGTAAAAGCTGTCAGAGAAAAGACACAACTCACCTATCAAGGAAAGCCCATTAGATTCACAGCAGACTTTTCAGCACAAACCCTCAAGTCAAGAAGAGCTTGGAGTGAGGTATTTCAAGCCCTGAAAGAAAATAACCTTCAACCCAGACTGATGTACCCAGCAAAACTTTCATTCAAATTTAATGGAGAAACAAGATACTTCCATAACAAAGAACAGCTGAAGAAATTCATGTCCACCAAGCCAACCCTGGAAAGAGTACTGAAAGACATACTATACAGAGATAAAAATGACCACAATCCCAAAAACAACAACAGAAAGAAACCACCAGGTAGGATAAGCAATTAAATAAGGGGAAAAGCAGAAAGAAACAACTGGAACATAACATGACAAAGTCGAGCTAGTACATATCAGTGATATCCATAAATATAAATGGCCTCAATTTACCTATAAAAAGAAATAGATTGACAGAATGGATCAAGAAACAGGATCCCACAATATGCTGTATACAAGAAATACATCTGACCCAAAAGGAAACTCATAGATTAAAAGTCAAAGGATGGAAAACAGTATTCCATGCAATAGGAACCCAGAAAAAAAAGCAGGGGTAGCTATTCTATTTGCAGACAATGTGAACTTCAAACCTAAAATGATTAAAAGAGATAGAGAAAGTCACTACATACTTGTTAGTGGAAAAATTCAAGAGGAAGAACTAACAATTATAAATATATATGCACCAAGTACAAGAGCACCCAACTATATGAGACAGATACTAATGGACATGAAAAAACAAATTCACAAGAACACAATTATAACAGGAGATCTTAACAGCCCATTGACACAAAGAGATAGATCAACTAGACAAAAAGTCAGCAAAAAAATAACAGAACTGAATCATACCTGTGAGCAATTGGACTTAGTAGATGTTTACAGAGTGTTCCACCCAACCACATCAGAATACATATTCTTCTCAGCAGTACATGGGACATTCTCCAAGATAGACCATATATTATCCCATAAAACATTCTTAAGTAAATGCAAAAGTTTTGAAATCATACCACGCATAATATCTGACCATAGTGCACTGAAATTGGAAATTAATGCCAAAGAAATTGCATAAATACATGGAAATTAAATAACAGCCTTTTGAACACCCAGTGTGCTACAGATGAAATTAAAGTAGAAATAAAGCAATACTTACAATTCAATGAAAATATAGAAACAACATACTGTAATCTATGGGATGCAATGAAAGTGGTCTTAAGAGGGAAATATATAGCAATAAATTGTCATATCAAGAAAACAGAACAAGCACAAATAAACAACCTAATGCTCCATCTCAAGCTTCTAGAAAAAGAAAAGCAATCTAAACCTAAAGCTCATAGAAGAGAGGAAATTGTAAAGATTAGAGCAGAAACCAATGCAATTGAAACTAAAAAAAATACAAAGAATTAATGAATCGAAAAGCTGGTTTTTTTGAGAGAACAAACAAAATTGACAAACCCCTAGCTAACCTTATCAAGAGAAAGAAAGAAAACACCCAAATTCATGCAATAAGAATGGAAAAGGGAAAAATTACTACAGATCCCATGGAAATTCAAAAGATCATGAATACCTACTTTGAAAATCTCTACTCACATAGAGTGGAAAACACAGAGGAAATGGACAGATTTCTAGAAACATATGAACTACCAAAGCTCAACCAAGAAGATATAGCAATTCTGAACAACCCAATATCAGCTATTGAAATTGAAAATGTAATTAAAAACTTACCAACAAAGAAAAGCCCAGGTCCTGATGGATTCACAGCTGAATTCTACAAGAAATTTAGAGAAGATCTGATGCCAATACTCCTTAAACTCTTCAATGAAATTGAGAAGAAAGCAATCCTCCCTAAATCATTCCTGGAGGCAAGTATTACTCTCATACCAAAACCAGAGAAAGATCCAACCAAAAAAGAGAACTATAGGCCCATCTCACTAATGAACATTGATGCAAAGATTCTCAACAAAATACTGGCAAATAGAATGCAGCAAATCATCAAGAAGATTATACATCATAACCAAGTGGGGTTCATTCCAGGAATGCAGGGATGGTTTAACATACACAAATCAATAAATGTAATACACCACATTAACAGAGCCAAAAACAAAAACCACATGGTCATCTCAATAGATGCAGAAAAAGCTTTCGACAAAGTCCAACACATGTTCATGATAAAAACCCTTCAGAACTCGGAATACACAGTGTCTACCTCAACCTTATAAAGGCCATTTATGACAAACCAACAGCCAACATTATACTAAATGGACAAAAACTGAAAGCTTTCACTTTAAAATCAGGAACAAGACAAGGATGTCCACTATCACCACTCCTTTTTAATATAGTTCTGGAAACACTAGCCAGGGCAATCAGACAAGAGAGAGAAATAAAAAGAATAAAGATAGGAAAGGAAGAAGTTAAATTATCACTATTTGCAGATGACATGATACTCTATATAGAAGACCCAAAAATCTCCATTAAAAGACTACTAGAGGTAATAAACAAGTTCAGCAGTGTAGCTGGATACAAAGTCAATGCTCAAAAATCAATAGCATTCCTGTACACAAATAAAAAACTCACTGAGAGAAATTATGGAAATATTGCCCTTTACAATAACATGTAAGAAAATGAAATACTTAGGAATCAACCTAACTAAAAATGTAAAAGACCTATATGCTGAAAATTATACTATGTTGAAAAAGGAGATTGAAGAGGATATTAGAAAATGAAAGGATATTCCTTGCTCTTGGTTAGGAAGAACATTGTGAAAATGGCCATACTCCCAAAACTGTTGTACAGATTTAACGCAATTCCAATCAAAATACCATTGACATTCCTCACAGATCTAGAGAAAACACTACTAAAATTCATTTGGAAACAGAAGAAACCTAGAATAGCAAAGGCAATTCTAGGCAACAAAAGCAAGGCAGGAGGCGTCGCAATTCCTGACTTGAAACAGTACTATAAAGCCACAGTGATAAAATCAGCTTGATACTGGCAAAGAAATAGACCTGAGGATCAATGGAACAGATTAGAAGATGCAAGCACAACTACAACAACACTCAGCCACCTGATATTTGACAAAGAGGGTAAATATGTCCACTGGAAGAAGGATAGTCTCTAATAAATGGTGATGGAAAAATTGGCTCTCTACATGCTGAAGACTGAAACTAAATCCAAGCCTATCACCATGCACAAAACTAAAGTCTAAATGGATCAAAGACCTAAATATTAAAACAGAAACACTAAAGTCTACTGGAAGACAAGGTAGGTAGAAGTCTTGGAGACATAGGGGTAGGCAGAGAATTTATGAACAAAACGCAAACTGCACGGGAAACACTTCAAAGATTCAACAAATGGGATCTCATATTATTGAAAAGTTTCTGCACTTCAAAAGAAATCACCAACAGAGTGAAAAGAAAACCCACAGAGTGGGAAAGAATTTTAGCCAGCAACCCCTCAGACAAAGGACTTGTGTCCAGAACATACAAAGAATTGAAAAACATCAAGCCCCCAAAATTCAAAGACCCTCTCCAAAAATGGGCATCTGAGATGAACACACAGCTCTTAGAGAAAGATATACAAATGGCAAATGAATACATGAAGAAATACTCACCATCACTGGTCATTCGAGAAATGCAAATTAAAACAACATTGAGATTCCACCTCACTCCAGAAAGAATAGCTGCCATCGAGAAATCAACTGATAACAAATGTTGGCAAGGCTGCAGGGAAAAAGGAACACTGCTCCACTGTTGGCGGGAATGTAGACTGGTGCAACCATTATGGAAATCCATATGGAGAATTCTCAGAAGACTAGGACTGGAAGCCCCATTCAATCCAGCTATTCCCCTCCTGGGTATTTTCCCAGAACTGAAAGGTTTATATCACAGTGATATATGTGCACCCATGTTCATAGGGGCACAATTTGTGATAGATAAATCTTGGAAACAACCAAGATGCCCATCTACTGCAAAGTGGATGAAAAAGATGTGGCATTTTTATACAATGGAATATTACTCAGCTATAAAAAAGGATGATCTTGAGGCCTTCATATGTAAATGGAGACAACTTGAGACTATCCTCATTAGTGAAATAAATAAGAATCATATTTACAAATATCAGTGTCTCTAGTGTAAAAGTAAATAAGAACTACAAGTGTAGTAAAACCAAAACGTGTAATTGCTATTGTAAAAAAGAGAGGAAAAGAAAGTGCTCTAAGGGATATAACTGCATGTATGTTTGATTGTGTAAAATAGATGATCATATTGCTAAATCTTTGTTGGATCTTTGAGCAGAACTGTTTGTGGTCTGACTGTTTGAATGTCTACTATGTACCCTTTAACTTTGTAACTTGAACAACTACATCCAAGATGACAATATGTAATTTATAAACTAGTGATTTCTTAGTGGGTTTTTTTCTCATTTTCCTTTTTTTCTTTCTTTTTCTTTTTTTCTTTTAGAATTCTGTATTGTTGCTACCCTTTTTTCTATTTTGCTTTTTTTCCTTCTCTTTAAATAAAATTTTAAAAATGTATAATTGCTATTGTAAAAAAGAGGAAATAGGAAACACTATAAAAGATATAGCTGCATGTATGTTTAGGTGTGTGGGATTGAAAACCATATTTCTAGGTTCTTGTTGGATTGTTGAGCAGATCTGTTTGCACTCTCACTGCTTGAGTGTCCACTTTGTGTGCTTTAATTTTATAACTTGAAAAACTATTTCTAAAAGAACAATATGTAATTTATTAACTAGTGATTTACTGTTTATCTTCTTTTCTTGAAATTCTGCAATATTTCATCCTTTTTCTTTTTTTCTCTTTAAATAAAAAAATAAAATACATAATGATAAGAAAACACACACACACACAGTGGAATTAATAACCACGTTGCTAAAGTTTTAGTTGGATGGATGAGCAAAACTGACTGCAGTCTCACTGGATGTCCACTTTGTGGACTTTATTTTTGTAACTTGAACAACTGCATCTAAGAGGAAAGTATGTAATTATCAACTAGTGATTTTTTTACTGGTTACTATTTTTGGTTTTGTTTTGTTTTGTTTTTGAGATTTTGTATTGTTTCTACCCTCTTTCTGTTTCAAATTTTTTTTAAATAAAAAAATTTTTTAAAAAAAGCAAGAGGAGGAAAAGAAAGTGCTCTAAAAGAGATAACTGTATACATACATAAGTATAACTGTATGTATACTTAAGGATGTAGGATTGATAACCATGTTACTAAGTTTTCATTGGAATGGTGAACAGAACTGTTTGCAGCCTCACTGTTTCAATGTCCACTTTGTATGCTTTAATTTTGTAACTTGAACAACTATATCCAAGAAGACCATATGTAATGTATCAAATAGTGATTTCTTACTGGGTTTTTTTTGAAATTCTGTATTGTTTCTACCCTTTTTTCTGTTTTGCTCCCCCCCCTCTTTAAATAAAATTAAAAAAAAAAGAAAACACACACACACAAAAAGAATGAACAAGAATAAGATAAAATAAACTAAGAGCAAACTATAGGAAGTAAAAGAAAGATAAGAAGGAAGCTGGGTGTGGTAACATATGCCAGTAATCCCATGCAGGAGGATCGCCATAAGTTCAAGGCTAGCCTGGGCTACACAGTCAGTATAAGGCCAGCCTGCACTACAAGAAAGATTAAGTCAAAGAAAAACTTTAATTTGTGAACAAGTGGTTTCTTTCCAAGATCTGACATCTTGGGACCAGTCAGTTATGATTTTGTCCACCTATCTTGGGCTTTATGGGTTTTTGAGGTGCCTTCTATAGAGGAGAGGCCCCTGTTCACCCTTGAGTTTTGGTGTCATATAAGCCAAGGCATGTCTTTGATCACATTGGTAAATGGGAAATGTGATCAGTCCTCTGGTTTCTGCCGAATGTAGGCTACCAGGTGGATGTTCAAGTGGACTGACTGTTGGACTTAATGTCAACACTATAAAGTCCAAGGCCCTTCCCAGCCTTATCTTACTTCTCTAGAGGGTCTCAGGAGGGTCTCTGTCTGGTCCACTCCCTCTCCATGGTGCCCATCTATGCTGTCTCTCATCCAGTCAATTTAGGAGAGTAATACTGGAGTCCCTGAAGTCTCTAGACAGGTCCATACCTTCTCCCTGCTTCTGCTGGCTTTCTGGGTAGAGTCTAGGATCAAGTCAGTTTATTAGTCTGCTCCTCAGCTGCCCCATGGCAAGGGGAAGCAAAATGTCTTGGGACCATCTTGGAGTTGGAAGATTGTTACACCCTTTTGTGGGCAGTTGTTGGTTGTGGGCTTGCCTGTTTGCATTGAGGGGTCCTGCATTGAGGTTTTTATTACTGATTCAATCTTCTTATTTGCTACTGAGTTGCTCAAATTTCTATTTACTTATGATTCAGTTTAGTAAGTTATTTTTTCTGGTCTACCAAATTTGTTAGTGTATAATTTGTTCATAGTGGTCTTTTATCCTCTGCATTTTGGTGGTACAGTAAGTCCCTGACTTATGAACATTTCAGTTGTGAATTTTCAGAGGTCCTTGCATTATGAACATTTGTAGATGTGAAAAATTCATGAAAGTAGCTCATGTGTCTGCTGAACATTGTCACAGATGGGCTACTGTGTGATTACTGTTTGCAATAGAGTATAGTAGTACTGTGCTCAGTCGGAACTTAGGATGTCCAGAAGCAAAAGGAAAAGCAGTGGGATTTGGAAGAGACTGCTATGAAGTGTACAGCAACGTACACTGTACTGTATATTTGTGTCAAAAGTATACCAGACTCACTTTGTCAGACTTAGAAATGAATCCAAATTATGAATGTTCTCCCAAAATAGAACTCACTTGTAAGTAAGGAACTTACTGTATTATGCATAATGCCTCCTTCATTTTTTTTTGTACCAGAAATCGAACTCATGACCTCACACTTGCCAGGCAGGCGCTTATGCCACTGAGCTAAATCCCTGGCCACTCTCCTTCATTTTTAATTTGAGTCTTTTTTCTTAAAGGATGGCTGATTTTCTTTCCAAAAGCCAACACTTATTTTTTTGCTCCTTTCTAATGTTTTCCATTCTATTTCATTTATGCCTAACTTTATTTCCCTCATTCTCACTCTGGACTTAATTTGTGTTTTAATGCCTTAAGACATAATGCATAATGTTAGACTGTTTGATATATATATATATATATATATATATATATATATATATATATATTCCCCCCCTCTTTAAATAAAATTTAAAATATATATATATATATTTATATTTATATTCCCCCCCCCCGAAGATAGGGTCTTGTCATTTACTCCAAGGTGGCTTCAAACACAGCAATCCTCTCACCTCAGCATCCTAAATGCTGGAATTATAGGCATCCACCATGTCTAGCTTGGTCTTTTTTTTTTAATTGGTACATTTTAAATATACATAATAACATTCATCATAGGGAGTTTGTACCTGTACATGATGCATCTTTTTTTTCCATTCTCCTCTCCTCCCTTCAACCCTTCTTCCCCTATTTATTTACAAAAACTTTGTTTCCACATTTCCCTTCTTTCCTTTCCTCCTCCTCTCTCCCTTGATCCCCTCCTCATTTGAACATTTTTTCCCATTTTCCAATATCTAGTAAACATTTTGGCCCTTATTTATACTTTTTCTCTCACCACAGAAACTGTGTGATACTTGAATTGTGTGTCTTATCTGTTTCACTTAGAAGTATGGTCTCCAGGTGTATACATTTAGCTTGAAATGTCTCAAGCTTATCCTTTATGGCATAGTAGTATACCCTTGTATTTAAACAACAACAACAAAAAAACCCTAACCTCTTCATCCATTCATTGGCTGATGGGCATTTGGGCAGTCTCCAAGATTTGTGAACCATACAGCTATCAACATGGGTCATGATGATTTACTTCAGGAAGATACTCAGGAGAGGAATAGCTGGGTCATATGGAACAGCTAGTTTCAGTTTTTTCAGGAATCTTCATATTGATTTCCACAGTGGTTGCACCAGTCTACACTCCCACCAACAGTGGAAAATGGTTCCTTTTCCCTCATATCCCTGAGAGCTGATTTCTTAATAACAGCCATTCTTTCTGGAGATGGAATCTCAGCACTGTTTTAATTTGTAGCTCTCGAATGACCAGTGATGTCAAACATTTTTTCATATATTTATTTGCATTAATACTTCTTCATCTGAGAAGTATATTCCTTTCAAATGCCCATATTTGCATTGGGTCTTTAAATTTGTGTAGGTCTGTTTTGTTTTTTGAGTTTATATATTCTAGATAGTCCATTTTCTGAGAAATAGCTGGCAAAATTTTTTTTCTCGCACTATGAGTTGTCTCTTCACTCTGTTGGCTTCTTTCACTGTGTAAAGCTTTTTAATATAATGAGATCACAGTTGTTGATTCTTTGTGATAGTTCCTGGGTAAGCAGGGTTTTGTTCATAAAGTCTTTGCTTATACCAGTGTCTTCAGGAGTTCTACCTATTCTATCTTCCAGAAGTTTAAAATTTTTTATTTTAATATTTAGATCTTTAATCAATTTCAATTTTAGTTTAGTGCATGGTGAAAGAGATGTCTAGCTTTAATATCTGACATGTAGAAAGCCAGTTTTTCCAGTACTATTTTTTTAAAGAGGCTATTTTTCTTCCAGTGAATGTTTTTGGCACTTTTTCAAAGATAAGGTGGCTGAATATGTATGGAGTTGTTGCTACATCTTCTAATTTATTCCCTTGATCCCTGGCTCTGTTTTTTTGCCAGTACCATGCTGTTTTTATGATAGCTTTGTAGTATAATTTCAACTCAAGGAATACGATCTCCTTAGCCCTGCCTTTGCCTCCCAGAATTGTTTTTGCCATTCTAGGTCTCTTTTGTTTCCAAACGAATTTTAGGAGTATTTTCCCTAGTTCTGTGAGGAATGCTATTGATTGGGATTGCATTAAATTTGCATAATAATTTTGGAAGTACAGCCATTTTCACTATATAGGTTATCTCTACACAAGAACAAGGGATATCTTTCCATTTTTTGATATTCTCTTTGATCTCCTTTTTCAGAGTACTACAGTTTCCAATGCAAAGGTCTTTTATTTCCTTCAGTAGATTGATTCCTAGGTAAATTTTTTGGTTGTTATTGTGAAAGATGTTGTTTCCCTAATTTCTTTATTTGTGCACAGGTACGCTATTCATTTTTGAGTGTTGACTTTGTATCCAATTATGCTACTAAATTGGATTATTAAATCTAGAAATCTTTTGGTGGAGTTTTTGGTGTCTTCTATGTAGAGTATCATGTCATGTGTAAATAATAATTTAACTTCTTCCTTTCCTAACATTAATCCTTTTGTGTCTTTCTCTTATCGAACGGCTCTAACTTTTCCAGAACTACATTGAATAAGAGTGGACATCCTTAACTTGATCCTGACTTAAAAGA
This sequence comes from Hydrochoerus hydrochaeris, assembly GCA_004027455.1. Taxonomy (NCBI): domain Eukaryota; kingdom Metazoa; phylum Chordata; class Mammalia; order Rodentia; family Hydrochaeridae; genus Hydrochoerus; species Hydrochoerus hydrochaeris. The sequence continues at coordinate 34,667 of PVLA01011632.1, forward strand.
GTGGAAGCTTTACTATAATGTTAGCTGCTGGTTTGTCATAAATGTCTTTTATCAGACTGAGACAAAGACCATCTATTCCTGTGTTCTGTAGGGCTTTTATCATGAAAGGGTGTTAGACTTTGTTGAATGCTATTTCTAAATCTATTGAGATGATTGTATGGATTTTTCCATTGGCTCTGTTAATATGGTATGTTACATTTGTTGATTTGCATATGTTGAATCATCCCTGCATACCTGGGATGAATCTGCTTCATCATGATGTATAATCTTCTTGATGATTTATTGCTTGCCAGTACCTTACTGAGGATTTCTGCATCTATGTTCATTAGAGACATTGGCCTATAGTTCTCTTTGTTGGTTAGATCCTTCTCTGGTTTTGGTATCAGGATAATGTTTGCTTCCAGGAATGAATTTGGAAATACTGCTTCCCTTTCAATTTCATTAAAGAGTTTGAGAAGTAGCAGTATTATATCTTCTCTAAATTTCTTACACAGTTCAGCAGTAAATACATCAGGGCCTGCGCTTTTCATGTTGGTAGGGTTTAGTTAAGTCTTCCATTTCATTGACTGATATTGGTTTACTTAGAATTTTTATATCTTCCTGATTCAACTTTGACAATTCATATGTTTCTAGGAGTCTGTCCATTTCTTCTGCGTTTTCCATCTTATTAGAAGTTCTCAAAGTAGGTGTTAATGATCTAGCCTTGTATAGAATCTGTTGTGATTTCACCCTTTTAATTTCTAACTGCATAGACTTAAGTCTTTTCTTTCCTTTTTTTGATAAGGTTGGCTCAGGGTTTGTGAATTTTATTTAATCTTTCAAATTAAACTCAGCAACTCACTGATTCTTTGTATTGTTTTTCTACTCTCCATTCCTTTAATATCTGCCTAATTTTTATAATTTTCTTCCTCTGAAAAGCTTTGGACTTGATTTGCTTTTTGTTTTCTGGAAGCCTGAAGCTCAATGTTGTTTGTCTGAGTTTGCTCTGTTTTCCTGATATGGGTGTTCACTGCTATAAATTTCCCTCAGAGCACTGGTTTCATTGAGTGTCGTAAGTTCCAGTATGTTGTGTCAGCATTATCATTTAATTGTAGAAACTGTCTATTTTCTTCCTTAATTTCATTTGTGACCCAATGGTTGCTCAGGAGGGTGTTTCTTAATTTCCATGTATTTATGAAGTATTTGTGGTTTCTTTTGCCATTGGTTTCCAATTTCATTGCACTATGGTCTCATCCTATGCATGGCATAATTTAAATTCCTTTGCATTTACTTAAGCTGTTCTATGAGCTAATATGTGGTCTATTTTGAAGAACATACTCTGTCCAGCTGAGAAGAATGTATATTCTGATGTTGTGGGGTAAACACACTGTAAAAAGTTATTTGTTCAAAAGTTTGGTTCAGTTCTGATACTGCTTTGATTTTTTTTGGGGGGGGGTCTGGTTGATCTATTTGGAACTGTGGGGCTTTGAGGTACCCCATTAGTATTGTACTAGTGCTTATTTGATTTTTCATGTCCATTAATGTTTCATACAGTTGGGTACACTGGTATTTGGTGTATATATATTTATGATTGTTATCTCTTTCTCTTTGATTGTTCCCTTTACCAGTATGTAGTGGCCATCTTTGTTTCTCTTAGTCAGTCTTACCTTGAAATCCACTTTGTCTAAAACAGAAGAGCTACCTTTGGTTTTTTCCAGGTTCCTGTCACATGGAGTATTGTTTTCCATCCTTTTATTTTCAGTCTATGAATTTCTTTTTAATTAAATGTATTTCTTGTATGCTGCATATTGTTGGATCTTGCTTCTTGATCCATTCTGCCAATCTGTTTGATTGGTGAATTGAGATCATGAACATTAATGGCTATAACTGATAAGCACTGACTTATCCTTTCATGTATTCTTGCTGTTGCTCCCTTTTCCCCTCTGCTAACTGGTTGCCTTGCCTAGTGGGTTCATTCTGCCGGGGTTCATGGAGTTGTAATCCTTGTTATCTCTTTCTAGAATGTCTTTTAGAACATTTTAGAATGCCAGTTTGGCGTTCATGAATTTCCTCAGGTGTTCTTTGTTATGGAAATATCTTACTACTTCATCAATTTTGAATATAGTTTTTCAGAGTATGTCAAACTGGGTTAGAGATTATTTTCTTTTAGGGCTTGAAATACTTCACTCCAAACTTTGCTTGATTTCAGGATTTGTGTTGACAAGTCTGCTGTGATTCTGATGGGCCTTACTTTATAGGTGATTTGTTTCTTTTCTGTAACAACTTTTAATATTCTGTTTTTGTGTTGAATTTCTGGAATCTTTCCTATAATACACCTTGGTGTAACTTTTTTTTTTTAATCATGGCTAACTGGAGTTCAATATGCTTTTTATCTCTATGTCAAATTCTTCTTTTTTTTAATTTTAAAGGTAATAGAAATACAACAGAACAAGACAGAACAAAGCCAGTTGACACAGTGCAGTGAATTTGGTACAGAATTTCACAGCAGGTTACCGGAATAACAGTAATAGGTACCATAGCATATCTCATTATCTTCACAATAGTTGTCTAGTCAATTAGGTATAGCAAAATCAAACCAAAGACAGAACATTATAAAATCAATCCAAAGAGATTATTGAATAAAGCAATTAATCATAATGAAACAAAACTGAAAACAACACTTGCTTTCAAAGAGTAGAGGACACCCCCCATATTTGCTATATTTCATATAGTCATCCTACCAAGAGATGCTCAGATCTCTGTCCCCAGTTGCTAACGGGGCGGGGGGGGGGGTTGGGGATGTTTGATTTCAAGCCCGCACACTGGTAGGCTCACAGGAGACACTACTGGATCTCTTCCTGGCTCACGCCAGAGGAAGGTGCTTACCAAGAGGGCAGCAGGAAAACTACTTCTTTGTGCAGCCTCCTGGGTTCCACCATAGCCGTGGCCGGATCTCCTCTTGGCTCACGCCGGAGGAAGGCGCTTACCAAGGGGGCGGCGGGTGAATTGCTTCTTTGTGCTGCCTCCTGAGTTCCACCATAGCCGTGGCCAGATCTCGGGGGCTCTCTGGTTCTCCTCTTGGCTCACACCGGAGGAAGGCGCTTACCAAGAGGGCTGAGGGAGAATTGCTTCTTTGTGCAGCCTCCTGGGTTCCACCATGGCCGGGGCTGGATCTCAGGGGTTCTCTGGTTCTCCTCTTGGTTGATGCCAGAGGAAGGCGCTTACCAAGAGGGCTGAGGGCGAATTGCTTCTTTGTGCAGCCTCCTGGGTTCCACCATGGTGTGGCCCAATCTAGGGAGTTCTATGTCAAATTCTTTTCCTCCTCTTGGTAAGTTTTCTGCATGACTTTTGTCAACAGGTATTTTATGTCACTTGCGCCAACTCCTGCTTTTTTCATTGACTCCAGTCAACTTATGTTATTCTTCTTTGCATCATCTAGCAGATGCCAGATTGATTTTTTGTGGTCCCTGGCTATTTTAAAGAAATTTCTTTTTCATGATTGCTAACCACAATTCTGTCTTCTGTATTTGATATTCTGTCCTCACACTGACTCATTCTGCTGCATATACTTTCAATGGAATTTTTTATCTCATGGATAATTGTTTTAATCTTTTTCATAGATTCCATTTCTTCCTTATGTTGGGTGATCATGGTTTCCATCATTTTCCTATGCTCCTCTATTTTTGTATTTGTATCTGCTCTACAGTCACTAACCATGTCTTTCATTATGGTCATCATCTCTGTAGTTATCTGAGAAATTATTTTTGATTTTATTTTTTCGAGAGCCTTGTTCATCTGCTTTATTACTTCCATTGTTACTACTTTAGAGGGTTCAGGTGGGTGGCTTTTGAATTGTTCCAATTCATTGCCTCCTGGGATTGCCTTTGGTGAGCTGGAAGCCTGGGGCTACATTTTGTCTAAGTGTCTTCTCATTTTCTTTTTTTTTTTTAATTCCTGGGTTTATCCTTATAAATTGCTTATGGTGAGTAGATTTATTGTTAGTATTTATAACCCTTAGAAAATGACTACTTCTCAGAAATGTCTTCTAGTGTAGCTGGTTTTTGGGTTTTGAGTCTGTTACAAGATCCTATCTCTTCTATTTATTGGTGATGAGAAGTTGCTACCTACTTGACCCAGCCCATGATTCTTTGGCACTGGCCTATAATTTGTTTATAACCCTTATGCAATCTCAGTCTGGGTGTATCAGAAAGAACCACTGATTGGAATAATTATGCCACCTTGGCTATAGTAGTACAATCAGCAATAAAAACAGTATCAAAAAGCCTAGAAAATGACAAACTGTGGTAACTACCTTTAACCATATGAACTAGATTTGTGGTTATATAACAAAATCTAAAACAAACTAGAAAACTGTATACAGTAATTAAGCCCTCAATATACTGATTTTACCCTCAATGATTTTACCGTCAATGGAAAAGATTTAAAAGGGGCCAGAGGAGAAAATAGAGAAATACAAGAAGAGGAAGAGATTAAAAGCAAGGCTGGAGGACAAAGACAGAATATAAACTTTAGGAAACTGGTGAAGGAAATAGGAGAGAAAAAGAGGAGAAAAAAATAAAAACAAAAACAAAACATCAAAAATAAAAAACTAGAAACTAGAAACCATGCTCTAATTTTGTAACTTGAACAACTATTTTTTAAAGGACAATATGTAATTTATCAACCAGTGATCTCTTACTGTTTACCCTTTTTTTTGAAATTCTGTAATATTTCTACTTTTTTCTGTTTTTACTCTTTAAATAAAAACTTAAATGAAATAAAGTAAAAAGGAAAGTAAAAAATGGAGGAAATGATTAGAATTAAGGCCAAACAAGACCAAGAAAAAAAAAAACTAAAAACAAAAAAGAACTTTCAAAATGTCCACATCAAGGTATGTCTCTTCTGTCACTGGTAGACATCACAGCCAGATAAGAATCCAGATCTAAGTTGATTACTCCTAGCAAGCCAGTCACAGGTTTACAGTGCAGTAATGGATAATCCCAGAAAACCTGCAATTTTAGTTCCACTGAGGTTTAGACTGGTTTCTGGCTGTAAGGCTGATTTGTTCAGTCTATAACACCCTGTGTGGTTCTTGCTGGCTTGAACTCAACTCCCTGACTTCCTGCAGACTTAAACTCAGCAGCCTTACCCTAACACTGGAACCAGCAGGTCCCTCTACAATATGATCACCAGCCAATCACCCTCTTTTGGAGGATGTCTGAACCCAAATGACTCACCAGCCACTGCCATTAGTTTGAGTCTAGCGGGAAACTTAATTTAGTTGAGACTCTGTCTCAAAAAATAAAAAAGGGCTGGGGAATGTGGCTCAATGTGAAGACCCTGGGTTCACTGCACAGTACCAAACAAAACCTTTTGCTGTGTCCCACAAGTCTTAGTATATTGCAAGTCCACTTTCATTTAAGATTTTTAAATTTTCTCTTTTAACTTCTTCGACACATTGTTTAGGAGCATGTATGTAATTTTAAGTTATCTATAAACTTTCCAAATTCCTACTGCTATTTCTAGTTTTAGACCATTATGATCATAAAAGATGTTTGATATGCTTTTAATATTCAAAAATTCAAGACTTGTTTTGTGGCCTAACAAAGAATGGGTGTGCACTTGAGAAGAATGTGCACTCTGCTGCTTTTGGATGGAATATTCCATGTATGTCTGTAAGGCCCATTTGTTCTAAAGTATAATGTCCAGTGTCTATGGATTTCTGTCTTGATGATCTGTTCACTGCTGAAAGTATGATAATGAAGTCTCCTTCTGTTATTATAATCTTTCTTTTCCTTCAGAACTAATATTTGCTTTATATATTTAGGCACTCTGATGTGTCCACATATACAATATTTCCCCTGAGGTCCTAGGTATTGAACTCAAGGGTGCTCTACCACTCAGCTACATCACCAGCCTCTAAAATAGTTAAATTCATATTTACCACTGTTATATCCTCTTGATGAATGGACATATTTATCATCACATAACTTTGTTTTTAGGTGTGTGGTGCTAGGCATCTACCCCAGTGCCTTGTGCTATGAGTACACACTAGTGAGCATACAGCCTCAGCCTTTTCTATTTTGAGACAAGCCATCAAGACCAGGCTTGAACTTGTGATCTCAGTACCTGAGATTGCAGTCAAGCTCCACCACACTGGTACTGTTTTAGTTTTTTACTTAACATCTACTTTAAGTATAGCTACCTCGCCTCTATTTCTCTTTACATGGAACATCTTTTTCTATCCTTCCACTCTGAGTATCCTTAAAGCTGAAGCAAGTCTCTTGTAGGGAACATTTAATTGGGTCTTCTTGATTGTTACTTTTGGGTTTGTTTGTGGTTGTTTTGTTTTGTTTTTAGCATTCAGTTGTTCCTTGTTTTGTTCATTTGCAGTTCTGGGAATTGAGGCCAGTGTATCATACATGCAAGGAAGGTGCTCTACCACAGAGCTACATCCTCAGCCCTTTGTAAAATTTTATTTTGAGACAGGGTCTCTCAGTAAGTTGCCCAGGCTGGTCTTGAACTTGTAATCCTCCTGCCTCAGGTTCCTGCATAGCTCGGATTATAGGTACACATTTCTATGCTCAGTTACTCTTTTGACTGGAAAATTCATTTACATTCAAGGTAATTATTGATAGGTAAAGACTCACTATTACCATTTTGTTAGTTGTTTTCTGGTTTTGTAGATCCTTTCTTTTGCAGCCCTCCTTAATAAGAAGATGGTGTTTTTTGTTTTGTTTTGGTACTGGGGATCAAACTCATGACCTCATGTTTGCAGGCAGGTGGTTATACCACTGAGCTAAGTCCCCAGAGCAAGAGGTGATTCTTTAATGGTATGCTTTCAATCTTTGTTCCCAACACTCTTTATTTATGTTTTTCCTTTTGGTTTACCAGGAAACTTACATAAAATACCTTTTAGATATAACCTATTTTAAACTGGCTATTTAATTTTGATCATATGTGAAAACTGCACTTTGAATCTACCCATCCCCACATTTTGTGCTGGGTTGTTTTATTTTACTTCTTTCATACTAGGGATTGAACCCAGGGACTTAGCACTCCAACTACAATCCTCACTTGATTGACTGATTGGTTGGGACAGGGTGTTACTGTGATCCTCCTACCTCATCAGCCTAGCAGAGTGCTGGGATTGCAAGTGTGTGCCACTATGTTTGGCTCACCTTTTTTTAAGGTCATAATTGACATCTATTAAGAACTTGAATATGCATTTACTTTTATCAGCTGGTTTTAATCATCTGTATCTAGTACATCTTTTTCCTGTCAGTAAACCCATGGAGAATTGTGTCCTAACAGAAATGGATGGATAGCTGAAGAAATGCAGGCTGAAGACCTAGATGTGGTAGGAAAAAATAAATGACCAAAAACAGAAGTTTAAAAGTTAAAAAAAAAATAAAGAAAAAATAAATATGGAGGTGAAAATGAAATAACATTAACAGCAAAATCAGAGAAGAATGTAAACTCAAAGACAGGTTGAAGAGTAAAAATGAAAGAAAGCTTACAAGAAGTATGAGAGATCATCAAACAAGAAAAATTTGAGTCATGGGGATAATACAGAAGAAAGACAAAGGATTACAAATATTAAAGAAATAATAACAGTAAATATAGGTAGATATATATCCATGGGTTTACTATGTATCTGCCTGTCTTAAAAGTATAGGTACTAATGGCCTTTGTTCCAAGCTATGTTTTCAGGATGTGTGAATAATAAATGGTCTTAGAACAGCTCTCTTTCTAGAGGACAGAGTTTTGATTTGCATCAAGCATAATAAAGATGTTGCTCCTTAGGGCCAAAGTTGGACATGTCTGACTGCAAACCATTGTAAGATTCAAGTTTCCTAAACCTGAAAGTCCTTTCCTGTAAAAGAACCAATGCATATGCTGGTATCACATGACCCATCACATCATCCTGTGGGAACTGGGGCAAGAAAATGATAGCCTGGCCATAGCTGAGTAATAACTATCATGGGTATTTCTTAAAGGCAATAAAATATGTCAACTGATCCATGAAAGTGTGACAGGTTAACTTGTTATCTTGTAAACAGAAGAAAATCTCAGATCCTTTAATGTTGACACTTTGCTTCTTATCTACACTTTCTATTTGTAATTTGATCTTGAATCCTTCTAGACTTTGTCAGACCCTTTCTTTGAAACTATTCTTATCAAAGTGACCTCACTGATGGTCACTCTCAGCAAACACCAAAATAGCAGTATTTAAGAAACTGTGATCACTATGTCTAGCTGCACATATCCTTGGCTTCCAGAACTACCCTCACCAGGTTGTACCTTCTCAGTTTGTTTTCCTGGTTCCTCCCCAGTCCTCCTAAATAATCTGGTAAATGTTTGAAATTCTTTATATGGTGAAACCTTAGATTGCGAGTAACTTGTTCTGCAAATGTTCTGCAAGATAAGCAAAAATTTCTAAGAAATTTTACAATGATGTGATGTCTTGCAATACAAGCACAGTGTGAAGCCAAATGTCACATAATGACAACTGAGCCAATGGTTCTTCTCTTTCTGTCTTTTACTGCAGGGCTGTGGGTGATCATCTCCCAAGAGAAAGAGGTTCTGAAGGAGAGCTTGTCTGCAGAGGAGAAAAAAGTGGAAGAATCCCTCCCTTCAAATAAGATCAGGGAGATGTTTAAAATGTGACAAACTATGATTTTGGAGAAAAGCATCACCTAAATAAGATTGTTAGCAGTGCAAGCAATGAATCTGTTTAATGACATGAAATGTCATATTTCCACAAAGTCCTCAAAAAGAGGCAAAATCAAGAGTCACTGGATGGGTTCCTTATTAAAGTTGCTCAAAAAGAAAAAAATTCCACTGAGCTGATAATAGAGGTTGTTCTACATAACAAGGCTCCTCTCGTCTCCCTCACACCAGCCAAAAGAAAGTACAACTTATTATTTTTTATATTTTGTATTTTGTATTACAGTATTGTAATTATTTTTATATAAATGAATTTGAGGTGTATATCAAATTGTCTGAGTTTCTAGTAATTTTATGAGGAAATTTGCTTTGACATATAAGTGCTTTGGATTATTACAAGCATGTTTTTGGAACAAACTGTGCTCACAAACCAAGGTTTTATTGTACTGTTTTCTAGGTAATTTCCTCAAGTTTCATGGCTTAAATAAAGTACTATCTGTGCAAGACACCAAAATTATATTCTGAAATTGGGTTTTATGGAACCAACTAACCCTAAATGCATAAGGAACACAAGAGCAATAGCAGGCGTGTTGCAGATGACTGTTAGGGAAACCCTTGTTACAGCTGGACGGCAGGGTTGAGAAGTTGTGATGATCTGCTGACTGTGCTGCATGCCCTCCGGATCTACTTGACACCCTTTTTGTCCTTTTATCCCAGGAGTATTACACTGTCTCCACTTATGGTGGGGTCCAACCAATAGAAGCACCTGCAGGAGACTGGTGACAGCAGAAAGTTGAGGTTCTTCGTTTCCACTTGCCTCCCTGTTGCAGGTGTTTCTCCCACAGAAGTTGTTCTTCCCAAGCTTCACCTTCACTCAGCAGATCCTCTTTCAAGATTTTGGCTCGCTGGGGGTTTCCTGAAACACTGCTTCCTCCCTTTGTTCCCAGAGAGACAACAGGTTCTTGATGCTGCTTGTCTCTGGATGCCTTACCATCCTTTGTTCCCTTGACCATTTCCTTATCTCTTTTTTCATGAGGATTGTTCAGTTTCCTGCAGGAACCTTCACTTGAGCAGCTGAGTTAGTTTCAGAGGGCACAATGAGAGGAATTTTATTCTCCAGGCCCATAAAATCACACACACACACACACACACACACACACACACACAGAAGTTCTAATCTTTATTTTATAAAAATCGGTATATTCGCTCTCTTTCCTTAGACCCGGAAGAGCATGTGCCTACACATTCCTTTCTATGGAAAACCATTCAGCCATGGTATATTTTTACCACATTTTATTCAATCATTTCCTTACTGATGGTGTTTTGGTTTTTTTTCTTGCCTTTTTTGGTCCTTACCAAAAAAATACATAGATAATCATAAAATCTCAAGTACTGGCACTTTATGTTTTTCTTAGAAATACATTCCCAGGAGTTAAAATTCCTGAGCTAAAGAGTATATATATTTTCAATGTTAAAAGACAGACTGACAATGTTTTCCAAGGAGGCTATTACAATTTACACTTCCAACAGCAGTGCTCAAAGTAACTCTTTCCCCTTGCTTTCTTGCCATTAGTAGGTAAGATTCTAACTTAGAAAGATAAGATTTGCTGGGCTATAGATGTCCTGGTATAGTTTTCCAGAAAGTCATTCACAATCATATAAAGTCACAGTACCTCAGAGATCTTCAAAAATGATAAAAACCAGTTCTGCTTTCTATTTATAATTCCATTGCATGATTTATGATTAAGAGGAGGAGGCTGAACTTGTGCATTTGAAATCAAGCTAAAATGGTACACTGAAATTATGCAAAAAACATAACTGTAATGTCAATTATCACAGCATATGGAGAGACCACTGAAAAGTCTAACTTACAAAGTGTGAACTCTGAAAAGAAAGGTAATTAATTTATGCTAAGTCAGGTCACAAAGGGATAGTTTAGGTTGATGAAGATGAGACTCAAAGAAATAAAGATCCTTCCTTTAAACAGAATACTACAAAAATTCACCTTTAAAATAGGTTATGCATATAGAAACTTTAAAAAGCAAAACAGAGAATTCTTTATACTTTTCTTAAAATAAATTATTTTTTCCTCTAAGGTCTTTGAAATGTAACTAGAATTTTCAAGGTACATAAGCATCATATGACTTTTTGCAAGACAATTCATGAAGTATTAAGAGAACCAGGGAAACACACAAAAATACAAGTGGCTTCTGAGTTACACAATCTTTTGGAAATACACATGCATTTGTATGTCAATATCCCATGGGAAAATAAGAGCATGATGGTTGATATTTTCTGTGCATGGCATATTTTTATTCTGGAGTACTGAGTAATCAGTCACATCTGCCCCTTTTCACTGATCTCTTAGCTATCTAACACCTTCATATTTATATAAATGTTTCTAGAAAATCTTCGAACCGAGAATCAATTTACGATTCCAACAATACTATCTTCTCTTTAGCAAAGAGACTCAGTGATAATGGCCACATCGACTTATATATGCCAGCAAGCAGTAGGAGAAAAAAATCAGCTCCACACTACTTTAAAATGCTACATATTTCATTTGGAACCCATACTGGGTTGGAAAGGTACTGAAACAAACATGATGTTTACTGTAGGATGAAAAAATCTTGTTTGACATTCTAATTATCACCAAAGACAAGAATTTCAAACTCCCAATAACTGTTAAATTCACATATGCAGATTTAAAACAGAATTTGTGTTTTGTGGCATACTCTCATACATAAATTCCTAGGGCATTGTCTATATAGGCTTTATGCTGTTGCCCAGAATATTCAGTTCTTTCAAGATTTTAAAAAGCTCATTGTGGGCTGTTGCGGCTCAGTGGAAGAGCATTTCCCAGCATAGGCAAGAGACCAGGTTCAATCGCCAGTGCTACAAAAACAAAACAAATCTCACTGTAATATAGCTGGGTAAGTCTATTTACAACTGAATATATTCCAATGTATATACTTCAGCTGGATACCATACCTATCTTCCAGTATAATGTCCTATATGCAATGTTATTTTTTTACACACATTTCTGACTTGAGAGAGATTATATCGTGGTATGGATTTCAATGCTTATTTTTCCTTCACTGGAGGGATTCTGAGTAGTTTTCACAGCACCACCTCATAGCAGTCTCAAGGTCTATCCCCCATGTGAACTCTCTGATGGACACTGAGTCGGGACTTCCTGCTGAAGGCCTTTCCACATTCAGTACACTCATATGGTTTCTCTCCAGTATGGATTCTCAAATGTAATCTAAGTGTTGACCTCTGGCTGAAAGTTTTGCCACATTCAGTACATTCATAGGGTTTCTCTCCTGTGTGAGTTCTCATATGTATGATAAGTTGTGAGTTCTGGATAAAAGATTTTCCACATTCACTACACTCATAGCGTTTCTCCCCTGTGTGAATTTTCTGATGTATAATAAGGTTTGACTTCTTAAAGAAGGTTTTTGCACATTCATTACACTCATAGGGTCGCTCTCCGGTATGAATTCTCTGGTGTGTAGTGAGTTCAAACTTCTGAGCAAATGTTTTTCCACAGTCACTGCACTCATAGGGTTTCTTCTCCATATGTGCTCTCTGGTGTACAATTAGGTTTGACTGGTGAGTGAAAGCTTTTCCACACTCAGGACATTCAAAGGGTTTCTCCCCAGTGTGAATTCTTTGATGTTTGATGAGGTTTGCCTTATGGGAGAAAGTTTTCTTACATACACTACATTCGTAGGGTTTTTCTCCAGTGTGTATTCTCTTATGACTAATGAGGAGTGACTTAAAGGGGAAGGCCTTGTCACAGTAATTACAAATAAAAGGCTGAACCAAGTTCTTCATTTTCTGATGTTTAAAAATGACTTCTTTATGGACAAGGGCTTTCACACTTTTATTATATTCAGAGTATTCTGCTCCAGGATGAGTTTTCTCTTGCTTCAGATACAGGAGTGGTTTTCCAAATCCAGTACACTCATCCTCTTTCTTTCTTGCATAGCTTTTATTAAGTAAGTCTGAATTATATTTTAAAGTTTTTTCATATAAATCATATTTATAGGGCATTTTTCTTAAAGAAACAAAGTCTGTGTTCAGCGTAAACGTTCTTCCAAAGAGATTACCTCCTTCCTCAAGTGAAGTTTGGTTCTTAAGGATCATAAACTGCCTTGCCTGTTCATCCGGATTTCCATGTTCCCTTTCCATTTGGTCATCAGCCTTCCACACTTCTAGGATAGAAATGTATGAAATGCATGTTGTTAATCCTTTTTCTAAAATAAGACAGAATGGAAAGTCTCCACAAATAGTTTACACTTAAATTGACTCTTTAGTTTGGGAGCAAGTCACCCAGTATTAAAAAATCCCAAGAGGAAATTTTCCAATTTTTTTTAATTTTGAAAGAAAAAGACAAAAAATGCAAACTTGTGGCAAAAAAAAAAAAGACACAAGTAGCTAGATAACAAAATGACGTGAAAGTGGAGAGAAAAAAGTGAAATAAAAACAAAAAGAACATAAATGAGATAAGAAGGTAACAATTCTAGGGATGAAGGAGATTCAGTGTCTTAAAAAACACTGAGCTACTACACAGAGAACAAGAAAGTAGGCAAACATGTTAAGTGAAAACACCCAGGCTAGTGATAGCAAACCTTTTAGAACCTTCAATGATACAAACAGCCTGCTGTGGCACATGTGCCATAGTTTTGCCACAACTGACCTAGGCAGAGCAGGTTAGTAAGTGACACTTCTGATTCTAAATTACAGCATTAGTCTACCTGCTTCTCTCATCTAAAACAAAGCAACTTCTTTATCAGCATTTCTCATAGGTCTGCAGGAACAATTTAAATTCTCATTTGTAAATGAATGGCAAGATCCAGAAACACATATTCTGTCAGAATTGTAAAATAAATTCAAACCTTACAACAAAAGCACTCACTGATTCTAGGTTTACTGTTTTTTTCCGATGGCAGTTGATAGTGACTGTTTTTATTTATTTATACACATCACATAAAAAAATACATAATTTTGGGCTGGGGATTTAGCTTAGCAGCATAAGCATCTGCCTTGCAAGCACATGGTCATGAGTTCGATCCCCGGTACTGATAAAAAAATATATATAGAATTTTTAAAAACTTTTGTTTTATAGGAGATTGAAACCAAGGGATAGTGAACTATATTCTCTGGCTCTTTTAAAATTTTATTTTAAGACAAGATCTTGCTGAGTTCCCAGAGGTTGGCTTCAAACCCATGATTCTTCTGTTTCAGGATCTGGAGCGGACGGGGTTACGGGTATATACCACTGAGCCCGGCTCTTCATCATATTCTGTTTTTCTCCTTTATTATGTTCCTGCTTTTATCTGAAGAGATCTTAAGGATAAAATTACCCAGCATTTACTTTCATCTTATATATTACTTGTCATTCCAAATTTTTATGATTCTGCTGCCATTTCACTTGGGACAGCAATTCCACTGTAGCACCAAAACATCTGCATCTTCCTCAAGGTCACTACATCAATGTTCCAAAAGCTATGATATGAAAGTTAGCATTCTACCAGAATGAGAATACATAATTAAACAGCAACTAATAACAACACAAAGGTTTAAGATGTGTTAGGTGAGCATCTACAAATGGAAAAAATCAAGTGAGGAACGCTGAGTATTTGATGTTATTATTGTAGTGCAGTGGTGAAGCTCACATAAGTAATTTTTGTGATACCAAACAATATTAAATAAGTTTAGAATATTTCAAGGCAGAAGATATACTTTCCATTATATAATAAATTACTATACACAAGTGAGGCTCTCCTTCGCCCTCCCAAACCATAAAAACAGTAGAAAAGATGATCAGTAACTAAGATAAGAAATACATGTCACTTGCCCACAGCCACCTCTAAATCTTTTGGGACTTGAAAAATAGGCTTCATGAAAAATATTCAAATGCACTGACTGCTCAGAATCACTGGGACTGCTTTCAATGGTTTCTATGCCATTTTCTTTCTTTCATATCTTCCCTCAGAATTTCTGAATTAACAATTCTAACTTTACCACCCATAATTCCTTTTGGTAACTCCTAATTGCTTGGAATTCAGGGACCTTGAAAATCAAGAAGGTAGATCTTCAGAAGCTGTACTCTGCCCCAACACCTTAAGATGGAGGCCAACACTGTTTAATAATATACAGAAGCTCATAATTTTTGGTAACCAAGAAAGGATATCTGGTACTAAGCAAACAGTGAGGTACCCCCAAAAGTTGTTCTTACCCACTGAAAGTAAGTTGCTATAATTCTCTAGCATCACATCCATGTATAAAATCCTCTGAGAAGGGTCCAGCTGCTCCCACTCTTCCTGGGTGAAGTCCACAGTCACATCCGTGAAGGAAACTGACACCTGAAATGGTACATCCTTGATCATTCTGAAATAATCAGTTTTTGATGATGTATAAAGAATGTAAGAAAGCTTAAATACATTCTGTATATATATTGTAAGTTATTCACCATGAATATTTACACACAATACCACTTGTTCATCTTGTTTGCTTTGTTTTGGTGTATCTCCAAATACTTTTAAAAAGTTAAGACATTCATTCAGATTCCCATCTCTGGTACTGTCATTTTGATCAGTATCTAAAATTAATAAAACACTGAGCTCTGTAGAGCATGTACAGGGAAACAAGTACATAAACATTCAGCATTTGATGTTATTATTGTAGTGCAGTGGTGAAGCTCACATAAGTAATTTTTGTGATACCAAACAATATTAAATAAGTTTAGAATATTTCAAGGCAGAAGATATACTTTCCATTATAAAACAAATTATCATACACAAGTGAGGCTCTCCTTAGGCCTCCCAAACCATAAAAACAGTAGAAAAGATGATCAGTGAATTGGAAAACATGTGAGTAAAAAAAAATCCAGACAAATACAGAAAGAACAGAGGGAAGAAGACAAGATGGCCAATCAGTGAGCAACAAAATACAAAGCCTCCCAGGAGAAACAACTCATTTGCCAGAATAAAACACCCTGGAGAGACCCAGACAGAGGGAGATGGATCCTCTTGACACAGGAAGAAATTAAAACATAAAAAAGCTCATCAAATACTTCAGGATTACAACTGAAACAGCTAAAAATTATGGGACACAGCATTTTCGCAGTGACCTGCCAAGTTTGCACCAGCTTGAATCCATGCCAGCAGGCAGAGCCGCCCAAACTTATTCCCGCCGCCACTCACAGGAAGCACAGCACTGAAGTCGAGGGTTGGTAAGCCCAACAGAAAGCAGAGTTGGTGAAGGGACCTTCATTAATCCACAGTCAGTACTGGGAATGAGACCCCCTCCACAGGAAGGGCGCGACCAAATGGGCGACATGTTGGAATCAGACAAGAGGAGCCTGAACTGGGAGTGACAGTGACTTCAGTTGGTTCCTCCCTCCCAAGTAGATTCGTGGGATTTGCTTGGACTGGGCTGCACCCCTGGCCAGGACTCAATGAACCATCCCAAATCGATTCCCTGCACCTAGCATGCACTAACCGGGTGAAGGCACCAGAAGTTTGGCTGGCCCAGTGGGGAGGGGCAGGCATACGCAGCCTGCTCACACCTCAGTGACAAGAGCAGGCAGGAGAGGGCGGAGGTCCCTCACCAGTGTGCTTTGGAGGAAATGTAGCCAAAAGGGAAGGGTTCTGGGACCTGCACTGTAACCCGTGTGGAGGAAGCCAGGACCATGACAGGAAAGAGAGGCAAGAGGAGGCCCCCAGCTCAGAGCCCTGAGAGCACTGATCCAGAAGAAGGAAAAACAAGGGAGACTGAGTGTGGCAAACACACAACATCAGACATGGCTTCAATGGACATTAAAAGATATCTTCGGGACCTTGTAGATGAGCTCAAAACTGAAATATTAAATCAGGTAAAGCAGGATATGAGTAGAGTAATAAAAGAAATGCTCTCAGGAAGCATCTCTCAGGATGATATAGACAGAAGGGAGGAACACAAAAAAAAGGAGAGAAACATTCAATAAAGAATATAAAGAAAATATAGAATACATGAAGCAGATCCAAAGAGACTACCAGGAAATTAAAAACTCCATTGAAAGCTGGCAAAACGCCTTAAGGAAAACTAAGGACAGACTATCAAAACTTGAAGACAAGTTTGCAATGTGTGATCATGAAAGGAAAGCTCTCTTAGAAACAACAAGGAAACAGGCAGGAACAATACAAAGGCTAGAAGATGACAAGAGAATCTAAAGTTAAGAAT
>PVLA01011633.1:0-51426 GCA_004027455.1 Hydrochoerus hydrochaeris
TCAGCAAAGGGCATCCCCTCCTCTGCCCGTCCCCAGGGAGTTTGGCTGGTCATATTCACCTTCACCAATTTTCTACTTGTCCCTGCCGTTTTCAGGCTGCAAAGAGACTCCGCTCACATTCTGATTATGTAGTGTTCCTTGCTGCTTTGTGGTTGTTCTTTCACAGTGAGGCTCTGCTGGTATTCCAGATGCACAGGTTTCCACACACCACTGAGCTCCTAAGAGAGGGAGTGGCTTTGCCACATTTACTTGGAGGAAGACTGCACACTCATGCAAGTTCATGACCATGTTCTGGGTGGTCCTCATCAAAACAGTGTGGGAGATGTTTTCCACAGATCTACATTGCTCTGGAAATGGTACTAGTCTTCTTGTGTTCTCTTTCTATAGGGCTGCATGCAACATAGCAGTGCACATGACATGCTCGGGATCTTTTTTATTTTAATATAGAAAGGGCACACACAAGCACTGGTCAGGAGACCGAGGGTCTGTATGCACTTCCACATGCTGCAGGGCTCTACCAATGCCTGAGTTCATCAAGACATTGTGCATTGGCCCTGGTCTTATCTGTTGTGTGCTGTGCTGCACATATTGATGGGGTGGTTGGAAGAAGAGTATATGTGTGCTCATAACCTTGTGATGGACTTCGCAACATGGTTCAGGTGACTGGATTAATGGTGACATCGCACAAATCATCAGACAGGTCTCAGTGGGTGTTAGGTTGTGGGTTGTGAGGTCAAGTTCACAGCAAATAAGCTTCTCTACAGGCCCCAGGCAGGGATGACAGGTCAGGGTAATGCAGGCAGCCCTGCTCACAACATAGAGGACAATGTCCATAGCCAGTAAGTGAGGTCTTGGGGCTCTCAGGGGACAACCACATTTAATAGAGATCACAGTTGAATGGGAAGTAGGTATGCTGCAAGAGGACTATTGTTCATGTCCTTGTTCTGCTGGACTCTGCTCAGGCCTGCAATGTTCTGTGTCTGAGGACATCACATCAGATCCTCATTGGGAAGGATTCCACAGTGCTGTGATGGTGCAGTTTTAGGGATATCTGAGCATGTCAATCTTCTGGAGGTCTCATATAAATAGATTCCTGCTGCGATCGTAACAGATTATGGCTCCAGTGTAATCCACTGTGCACCAGGTGACAGAGGCCACTGATGGTCCACACAAGTGTGCTGCTCACATCCTCATCTTGCAGGCTGTACACATACCTGAGTTCATGAACCTTTGGGGACCCTGCTCACATGTACATCCTGTGATGGCACTCCCAGCCTGGACAATCGGGACATTTAAAGTGATTCTGATCACATCTACATTTTGCCAGTTGTCCTCACACACTCCGGATGTCTGGTCCTAGGGTTTCTACTCACAGCCTGGTCCTAAGGGCCCTACACTTGTGTGTTGTGCACAGTATAGAGTGTGCTGCTCACGTGAGGAAATGCCTTAGAGCTGCTTTAGCACTACATACCAGAGGTGGTAGGCATTTCTACAGGTGGCTTTTGTGGTCATTTTTTTAATCCCCAGGTCACATCCTCCTTGTAACCCTGGTAACCCTTGTAACCCATTGGAGGTTAGGAAAAAGGTTTTCTACTCCCATTCTTGTGTTAGAAGATTCTTAGACAGCTAGGGGGACAAGGGCTTGTAGGCTTGTGGTTTTTACACCTTTGCTATCATAAGGCAAATGCTCATGTTCCTTCTCTTCAGGCCTGTTTTTGCTCTCATGGCCTGGCTTCTCCCTCACTCAGGCATAAGGAGCAGCCTAAGTACTTTTGGCCCCCTCCACACTGCCAAACCCTTACCTGACAATCCTCTGACCTTATAGACAATAGTCCTTCTCTCTCCCTCCTCCACGATATCCACAAAGCTCCCCTTGGGCTCCTGTGCTGCCATCTTCACTTTCACATCCTACCTCCCCCACTATTCCTCCATTGCTGTCTTCTCTCCTCCCCCAACCCACCCCCTTCCTGCTCCTCCTTCACCACTGTCACCACTGTCTCCATGGCCAGGTCACACTCCTCCCTCTGGCCACCATCTTGAGGCCCCTCACACTCACTGCCATCTGGCAGCCCTTCCCACATGCTGACTTTGTTACCCATCCTCCAGCCACCTTCGACATGATGCTCACCCCAACCTCTCCTTCCCCTTTGTGAGGTGACAGGTACCACAGGCTTAATCTGTGTTCATGTCCCTTTTCCCTCTCTGATCTCTCACATATCTTCCACCATGTAGCATCCTTTGCTGCTCAATTATAAAAAAAAAAAAGCTTAACTTCATTTTTGAATTCTATCTACAAAAGTCTATGTTATTCTCACTTCTACTCTGTGCCCTCAGCAAAAGATTGAACTCCCATTGTATTTCCCAAGCAGCATGAGACATTCATACTAAATTCAAAAAAGTCATATCTTGGTCCTCAATCTCCCCAGGGAGCGCTCTTAGATATGGCTTTCCAGGTCTTTAACAGTAGAAAAACACAACAAAAACAAAACAGCCTCAAAAAGGTTACATTCCAGGACAACCTTAAAAAGCCTGCATTCCAAGCTAAACTCCAAGGCCAATTTCTAGCAATAGCAGCTGCAGCAGCAGCAGCTATAGCAGCAGCACTTGGAGCTCAAGATCAAACATGGACTGTAGAAAAAAATCTAAAAACTTGAGTCCTTCCCTACCACCATGCTTCAAGTGCAGCACAAAAAGAACAGTGGGCAGGAGCCTGACCTGACCTACAGCCACAACTGGGAACTGGTCTCTTCTGTAATGAAGAGGGCCTCTGGAAGTGCGACTGCCCTGTCTGCCAGAGAGCGAGTAAGTCATCACCTTCCCTGCCCTCACAGGTAGGACACTGTCGCCTTGGACTCATCACCAGCTGATCTGCTGGGCAGCACCACTGAAGAGGATTGATGGGGCTCGGGACCCACGGCTCTCACTGAGGCATCTGTCTTAGAGCCCCGAGTCTCGCTGGACATCTCAGGTAAAATCCTCTATTTCTTTGCTACATGGAGGCCACCCGTAGTGTTCTTCCTGAGTTTTCAGGCTGATTTTCCCATTCTGCAGTTTACTTGTGGGGGTTGATGGCTAATGGACATGACCTCCCCAGACAGGACCTATCCCTGCAGATTCCAAACCTTTTCCTAACACACAACTGTCTTATTATCCCAATCTGTCCTGTACCCCTTTTTGATTAAAAAAAAAAAAAACCCTCCCAAACTCAATTTCTCTTATACTCTGTCTCCCCCTGGCTCTCATACTCCATTCTCAACTGTCATGTGCCACTGACTCAGCCCCTACCCTTTCCTCCTTCCTCTTAGACCCTGCAGTCTGAGGCACCTCCAGTCCCACTCGTGCCACCCACATTACTGCACTGCTAATTTGCCTCAAGCACCCTGAAGTCTTCTCTTCCATTCCCCCATACCCACTAGCCCCTAAACTTCAATGGGGACTCCAACCTATACTCTGCTGCTTGTTAACTAATGGGTCTCTCACTCACCTTATGACACCCCTATTCTCCCTGTTCTCAAATCCAACAGCTTCTATCACCTATCCAAGATCCCAGAGCTATTCACAGAGCAGGTTTAACAAACTTCTTTCATCTCTGGATTCCTAGCTTTGCTACATTAGCCCACCCTGTCTATGAGACATGTAAACATTCCCTATCAAAGCCTCTCAACCTGCTACTCCTATACACTCCTCACTTTCTAAACTAAAAGAGGCTCTTTCAAAGGCCCCAGTCCCTACTCTCCCTAAACCAAGCCAAGCTTTCTACCTCTCAAGATCATAATGCTGTAGGAGATTTAAAAAACACACACCAACACATATATACACACAAACCCTTCTTTCCAAGCAGCAGCCTACCTCTCACAACAATTGGATAACACAGTACAGAGCTGAGCTCCCTGCCTTCAAGCACTTGCCTCAGCAGCCACACTAGTGCAAGAGGCCAAAAAGTTCACCCTAAAACAATCAATTATGATCCATTCACCCTGTTACCCCATGACCTTATTTCACACAGACACTTCCTGCCTTCATGACACCTTCTTGTCTACAGCAAGTTCACTTAATACTCATACAAGAGAGGCTGCTGATTTAGCTCAGTGGCATAAGCACCTGCCTGGTAAGTGCAAGGTTGTGAGTTCAATCTCTAGTATCAAAGAAAAAAATACTCATACAAGACCCTATAATCATCATCTCTGTCAGCAGCTTCCCCAACCCAGCCACCTAACTTCCCACAGCTGATGAGACCCATGTCCACAATTATGTTTATGTCCTACAGATGTCTCCTACTCTCTTCCCTCACACTAACAGTATTCCTCCCTCTACAGCTTCTGATAAACAATTCATAGATGCCAACAACCAAAATAAACACTCAAAAGAGAACAAAACATGCTATAATCAATGGTTCTAAGATAATAGAGGGAAGCCCACTGCCCCCTAAAACACAAAACATCTTCACAAAAAACAAAACTAATTGCCCTCACATGGGCCCTCACATTAACTAAAGATAGAATCATAAACATTTATACTGACTCCAAATATACATTTAACATCCTTTACTGTCATACCACTTGCCAAAAAAAAGAGATCTAATTAATATGCAAGGGACCCCCATCACTAATGCATCTCTCATTCTCAAACTGATTGAGACACCAAAACTTCCAAATCAGATAACAATCATTCGCTATAAGGGACACCAAACGTCATCAGACTCTGTCTCAAGATGATACCTTTGCAAGCACATGGGCCAAATTAGCTACACAACAGCCATATCTCTGTCACCATCTTTCCCTTATCCCAAACACCTCGTCCTCACCTCAGTATTCACCTGCACAACCACAGTTAATTCACAAACCCACTGAGAGCTCATCCTCCCAGATCAACAAGCCATAGACATCATCACTAACATACATAACTGCTCTCATGTAGACACTGAAGCCATATATAAAATTCTAACTCAAGTTACTACTCATCCTTCTCTAAAAAATATTCAAGTCACTTACAACTATCATCTTTGTGCCAAAACCTCTTTTCAGAGAATTACCTGCTTCTTTCCCAACCCACAAACTGCACAGAAACATTCCAAATACAAAATTACAGATTTTACAACACACACACTTCATCATAAGACCTACACACTTCTGCCTCACCCATTCATAGCCCAGTGCTCTGTTATTCCCCTTACTTGCTTGCCATTTTTTACTCCTGGTTCTCATCTTTCACTATCATATTTCTATTCTTCACTATAATTTTAGTTTCAAACTACCTACACTGCCTAAAATAAAACCCTCTACCTTACTCCCTCTTCCACTATTCCTGCTCATTCTCCTTCTAGGACACATATTTTACTGACAGCTTACTCCATTGCAGCTTCAGTATTCCTCTCTCCAACATATATCCCAACCTAAAATCCCAAGTTTGAACCAAAATTCTCCAGTACTACAACACAACAAATAATCTCAACTCAAACCCAGCCTCTCTCTATACTTTGTATGAGCTGACACAATACTCCCACCTTCACTTCTACCATCTCCAAAACTGATAACAAAACACTTATGATGATTAACCACATGGCCATCAATACATGTCTGTACTGTCATTTTTACCCCTCCACACAAACAAGACATAACTATAACAACCAACAAAAAACATTGCTTCAGACATACTCATCCAAAACACCTCCTTTCACTGATACTCCTTAGATAAAACACAGAGATATGCTTTTTATGATGGAGAGGGTCCCTGCTCAGGCCTCATATTTCACTCAATTTCACAGCCTCGTATTTCACAGCTCTCCATTTCTTTCTCTTTAAGCACACATTCAAGACTCTCCAGCAACATTCATATCACTGACAAGATTGTTCCATCTGGAATTCTCTGAGGGGCAGGGCCTCCTATCTCCTCCCCTTGACAGGACCTCTCATACTATTCACCATACTTTTACTTATAGCTCCTTGTCTTTTTAAACTTTTGTCCCACCCCCCCAGGTTTCTTCAATACAGGATACAGACTTTCACTCCCAGAGCTCCTTGTCCTGGCTGAGAGCCCTTGCACCAGTGTCAACATGGGCCTAACCCAACATCCCAACAACTGCAACAGCCCCCAACATGATATGCCTCACTAGCAGGAAGCAGTCTAAGATGAGTACAGCCCCTCTTTACCCATAAAGCAAAAGAGATGGGAATGATAGTTTCTGCTAGGGCTTAGCTACCTGTATGTAATATGACATTCGCCCCATTAGGTACCAGACCCAGAGAAACAACTTATCTCTCCAAGACTAACTTCTATATTCTCCTCATTTCAGAGATAAACCTGCCACTCACTTTTTGCATGTGCCCCAAGCCCTCTCCAATCCCAAGATTCCATAGCCAACCAAGGTTCCACCTCCAGCCCCAGAAAGTCTTTGTGTCTCCTACACAAGCAGGCAGATGCTCCTACAAATCAGCTATTAATGTGTCATTTTGCCCACCTCCCAAAATCCTCCCCCCCAGCCAAAAATGATAAAAGTAGTCCCACTTATTTGTTCTTGTTGAGAGCTGATGCACCCTTATAAAGCTCGAACATGCTCTCATTAAAGGCTTCTTCCTACTTTATCTTTTTCTTATCTCTCCTGTGCTGCTTTAGATTGAATACCACAAAATAATCAAGAGTGACCATATAGCTTATATAAAAGATAGATCTGCTAGCAACAGAACTCACAGAAAAAAGACAGAGGCCACCAATAGATGGGGTCAAAAAAACAAAAGAAAAATGACAGATCTGACTAGACAGGGACCCAAGAGCTGTCAGAAGCTAGCCTGAAATCAAAGTGTGCACTGCTAGCCAGGCATGGTGGTGCACACCTGTGATCCCAGCCTTGGGAGGCTGGCATGAGTATCATTGTGAGTTGAAGACAAGACTGGCCTACAAAGTAAGCTAAAGTCCAACCTGAACTGCATAGTGAGACCCTGTGTTAAAATACACACACACACACACACACACACACACACACACACACACACACCAACTGTAAGATGCTAGGATATTAAAAGGGTGAATGCTCAGAGAAAGAAAGGATAGTAGAAGCCAATAGGACCACAGGCCTCATCACTAATGTCTACTTATGGAGAAAACAGGAAGCAGACCTGATCAGACTGATGGAAGACAAAAGCTATAAGCATTAGGCCACCTAGGCTCCATCTTCTTAGGCACCAAAGAGTGCATGGTCACAATAAAAATAGGGAACTAACTAACATGATGGGTTTCATGGTGGACAGCAGAGCTGTGTACATGGTAGTGACACAACCCATTGCACCATTGTCTGACAAAAATGTGACTTGTGGGAGCCCTGAGTGTTCCAGAAAACAGGTCATTTTGTCAGCCTAAAAGATGTGTTATAAGGGGATGACAAGTCCAACATGAGTTCCTATATATTCCATAATGATCAGCTCCCTTGTTACAGAGAGGCTTACTCCAAAACTTCCAAGCTTAAGAAACCTTTGGGCCACAAGGAGGTGTAGCTCTGAAGCTGGCCTGACCAAAAGCTATGATGTTAACCCTTACAGTCCCACGAAGAAAACAAAAACAAAAATATATAGACCATATCCAGATAAGCCAGCAAAGTGGGGAAAAACAGAGTTCCTCCTTGGCCAAGTTGTCCTGGAGAAAATATTTAATCAAATCTAAGAGGCTCTGACTGAAGGCTCAGAATGGTCAGATATAACCAAGCCTTCCTTCCTCTATGTCCATATGTGGAAAAAAAGGAGTCAACCCAGGTCATGGGATGCTGACATTGTCTGCTAAGTTACTTGTCAAAACAGAGTCTGTAGCCCTAGGATGGCTTCCATACTTCAGGGCACTTGATGCCACTTCCCTACTGACAGAAGAAGCTGAGAAGTTGACTTTGGGGCAACAATTGACCATTCAGATATCACACTCAAGTATGCCTTAATGGATGACAAAGGATACCATGGGCTGTCAAATCCAAGGATGATTCAGTAGTAGCAGATCTTATGTAAAAATTTCTACATAAATCTAGAGACAAGAAACACACTTAACCTGGCCACTTTGCTTCCACTCCAACCAGGAGGCTCCCTTCATGACAGCAGAAATTGTGGATGAGGTAATGTCAAGGCATAGAGATTTTACAGATCACCCTCTGGGAGATGCAGATGTTGAATATTTTACAGGTGGAAACAGTTTTGTATTGGAAGAGGGCCAAAGACTAGGCTACGAAATGGTGACATTGGACTGCATGGTAGTGGCCCAGTCTTTGCCTACTGGAACCACTACTCAGAGGCCTGAATTTGTAGCCAACAGGCCCTGTCACTAGCTAAGGACCAGAAGGTTAACATCTATACTGATTTCAAGTCTGCTTTGCTATGCTCCATGTTCATGGGGTTATATACAGGGGGAGAGGGATCCTTACTGCTGAAGAAAAAAAGACACAACAGAGAAAATTTTACAGCTCCTCAGTGCTATGTGAACACCAATGAAACTAGCTGTTGTATAATGCAGGGGACATCAACAGGCTGGTATGATACAGGCCTAACAAAACCAAAAAGCACACAGAGAAGCAAAATGGGCTGTTACAGTAGCTTCAAAAGACAAAAATGTGGTCTCTGCACTACCCCTCATCCCAGAAGCCCCAGTTCTAGAGACCTCAAATTATACTTCAATTCAAAAGAAGTAGTTCATCCAGAAGCCTGAGACTTCAACCAAGCGAGAATGTGGAGATTCTTTGACAGGAGACTGACTATACCCCAAATGATAGCCCCTAGGTTTCTAAGGGGTGTCTCACATGGGGAAAATGACATGAGAGATACTACTGAATCATCACATTTGTGTGGCATGGCTCACTCCAGTCACTGGAACTGTTTACATTTATTGTCTAACCTGTGCACAGAACAATGTAAAACAAGGGATAGACAGGTCCCAGGTATCCAAGATGGTGCCACCCTGTGTGAAAACTTCCTTGTGAACCTCACTGAGCTGCCATAAGTGGGAGGGTATTAATGTATGTTGATGCTAGTAGGCCAGCTCAGACAGAGAAGGCACTAAAACTGACAAAGGTAGTGTTAAAGGCTATAATACCAAGATTTGAACTAGCCCTAAATGTGGGATCAGACACTGGCCAGCATTCATGACTGAGACAGTTCAAGAGCTCACACAGATGTTAAAAATAAAATAAAAATTACATACAGCCTACCAGCCTCACAGTTCTGAAAGTTAGAATGTGTGAGGCAGATGCTATAACAATACTGAGAAACTATTGTTAAGGAACACTCTTGGGATAGGATGAAGTCTTGCCCTGAGCTCTCCTCCACATCCAGTTTATTCCAACTAAACAACTGCATATTCCCTTATAAAATCTTGTTTTTCTGGCCATCCCCAATTATAAGTCAAATTATAGGTTATCTCCAGAAACTAGAAAAATTGACTCCAAGAGACAGATGCAAGATTTGGGAATTTTCCATGGCTGGGTACAGGAAAACATGCCTATACATTGAACACATGAAATTTACCCCTCTAATGCCAAAGACTCTATTTGAGTCAAAAAAATTAAATCCTACCACTTTTGGCCCATTTGGCCTAGTGCGCACACTGTAATCTCCTCTATCCCCACTGCTGTTAAAATTGCAGAAGTTGTGCCTTGGATCCACCACAGCTGGCTGAAACCAACAGCCCAAGACAAATGGACCAGCCAACAGGATCCAGACCAACCGAACTTGCTGATCCTGTGGGAGAGTGACCATCACCAATGATGACAGCCCTGCTCTACTCATACCAGAAGCTGACTAGTATATGCACAGCAGAAGTTTGAGGATGGCAACCCTGCTCTGGTCACTCCAGAGGCTGACCAGTGGATGCATGGCAAGTGTTGAGGATTGTCATACATACGTACACGTACGTACACATACATACAGAAGTTACAACAACCACGTAAGTCTCTTTTCTTTTTTGTTATAGTTCTTCCTTTATCCAATGGGGAACCAAGTCCTCCACTACCAAAGTAAATGATAATTATAGTGATGCTCTCTATTAAAACCCATTGATAGAAACCATCCATGGGAGAAGTAAAACAACTTTTGTCCCTGTATGTCAAATTTTATAAATTCCTTTTCCCATAACATTCTGTTGTGTCTGAGCAGGACCACCAAGATAAAACTGTCAAATCTTGACAAATGGCCTTTGTTCCTCTGCCTGTCTACAAGTTCCATGCAAAAGACCACAGTGCTCTTGACCAAATGTGTAAAACCTGGGTCCTGTCCTCTGTCCTTTCTTTAGGTATTTTGATCAGTGGAGCCAGTGTACACCTAAAATAAAGTTCTCTTTTTTTCCCCCATTGGTCTCTCCTCTATCTTAAATCCTGCAACAGTACTTTTATGACAAACTTATGATCATCTTTTCAAAATCATTATGTGAGTCTTCTCTCTTCATTTCACTCCTAACCTCAAATTTCAGTGGCCATAAGCTATATGTGGCTCCTTGGGGGTACATCAGGACCTATGGTCCATCTGATCAGATTTTTATTTTAGTTGCCTGCACACTGTTGAGATGGTAAAGACAAGACCATGTTCACCTCTTTGCTTCTACAAGTAGCTGAATACATCACATCATGGTGGGGGGAGTCTCTACACATGTAGCTAAAAAATTCCCATCCCTGTTGGGGTTTCCATATGCCTGCACTAGGGATGAGGGTTTGGGAGAACTGCTCACCATCTCATTGTCCAGGACGCCACTGGTAGCTGAGATTTACTCAGGACATTGTACAAATGTCTATTCCTGCCTTAGATCCTCAGAACAGGGGAGACTCTGGTCACCTCCTGGTCTTACAAGGCTTCGCACACAGCTGAAATGCTCAAGGCCTTGTTGCTATGCTGTAGTGTGAGGTCATAGAATATACCTAGTTTCAGAATTTCCTGTAATAAATGATGCAAAAATAATGGTTTTTTTTACAAAAATACTTTTTAAAGTTATATTTTTAGGGAGTTATACCAATATCATATCAGCTGTTTACTTTTGAGTCTGGAGATTCCTTTCTGAACTATACTAAAAGCATTTTCTCATGCCCCATCTGTGATATTTAGATTTGAACACATTCTTGCTCTGCTATTGAGCTAGAAACTCAGGCATGTTTTTCTTTTATTTACCTTTTTTTTTTTTTGGTGACTTCACATTTGCCAAGCAGGTACTTACACTGTTGAGCTAAATCCTTGGTCCCTTATTTACCTATTTTTTGAGAGACATGGTCTTGCTATGTTGAGCAGGCTCAAACTTATAATCATCCTGCCTCAGTCTCCTGAGTAACTGGGATTCTAGGGTATGACACTAGGTCTGGCATGAAGGCAGGTTTTTGGATAGTTTTGCTATGTTGAATCCTAGAAATAAGTAGAATATGTGTTAAGATTAGGTTATTCTTATATCAGGGCTCCTCTTTTCTGGTTTCTGATAACACTTCCTAGAGCACATAAGTCATTAGAAGGGTAAATGTTCCCATAGCAGGGAAGTGGAAAGATTATAAATTATAGTAACTGCATTGTGTGACCAGTGCTGGGGAAACCATGATGTTGATTCTGGAGTCACTCATATAGTGTTGGGCTGTCACTGAGCTGACATCTCAAAAGTCCTGTGTTGCCTCAGCTTTGCCTAGGAAAAACAGCCTGGCAGGAAGGTTTTGATCTTTGTTCTGCAGAATTCATGTCTGTCTTCCCCATTGCAGTATCACATACCTGGGTCAAACTGAGGTCAGTGAGCCCTGGACATCTTGTCTGAAGCAGTGGTTCCCAAGCTTGTTCACCCCTGATGCTCTGCAGCATTCTGAAAGTGAGGATGAGCTTCGATTCTGACCACATAAGATGCACCATCTAGTGGAATGTAAGATAAGGAACAGTTGTATTGGAGGTGTGAGGAGAATCTTGAGGAAACAACAGTAAGTTCAGTAAACTGTATCACTTTAAGTTTTGCCATGAGTCTGAGAACCACTTTTATTTGAGGTGAGGGCCAGACATGCTTCGCAGGTGGTCACGAGTATTTTTCAAGAGTCAGCCTTGATGAGCATTGCTGAAATTCCTACAGAAACACCCTTCAGTGTGATGGGTGTGTAGATCAGTAGCAGAGGAGTTGCCTCCCATGCCCAGGATCCTGGGTTCAATCCTCAGTATCAAAATCAAAACAATACACAGCACAACACAACACCTCTTAGAAGAATGACAGAATTATGGTTTCCTGATGTTTAATTATTTAAATTCTAAGTTCAGTGAAGAGTCATTTCTAGTTTTTATTTTATAATACTAAAAGCAGTAATGAACTGTGTTTGAACAGAGGAATAGAGAATTGCATTGAAACCTTCTATGGTGGCAAATGTCTGTAATCCCAGTCCTCTGGGAGGCTGAGGAAGGGGGATCAAAACTTGATCCTACCCTGCACAATTTAGTGACTTAGTGACATCTTGTCTCAAAATAAAATTATAAAACAGAGACAGCAATGTTAGTCAATGAGAAGACCCTGGGGTTATTTCTCAGTACTACAGAAAACAAACCAAACCACAGTTCCATTTGCTTATAGAAGCATTATCATCCCGTGGTAACAATAAGTAGAATGATGTCACTGTGTATAAAACTACTTGTTATGTGGCCAAAAGAAAGACTTGGGACAATTAATAGAAACATATCGTCCCCCACCCTCCACCCCCGTTTTAGTAACTAGAAGGTATAGAGGATAGCCTGAGTTGAAGCAACTAGGGCATGTAAAGCAACTAAATGCTTGTATTGTTGGGCTGATTATGCTGACCTGAGGCCAGAGGCCTGAGCATTACTTGGGAGGTTAACCATATGCAAGATAGCAAATATGGGGGATTTCCATGAATCTTCTCTTTGAAGGAAAATATTTTTTTCACTGTTTTGCTATGTTCTGATCAGTTGTCTTGCTCTATTCAATATTCTGTTTTGATCGGTCTTATAATATTCTGTTTCTAGTTTCATTTTGCTATACCTGATTGAACGGACAACTACTGTGAAGATAACAAGATACACCATGGAACCTATTACTGTTATCCCAGCATCCTGCCCTGAAGTTCTGTGCCAATATCACTGCATTGTTTTGATTGGCTTTGTTCTGCCTTATTTTGTTATATTTTACTATCTTCAAAATAAAATAAAAAATAAAGACAATCTATATTTTGAATATTGTAAGTGCCTTCTGAAGCCCGTTATTCTTTGTGTTTTCCTATTGATTTAGGCATCCAGCTTCTCTTTGGAAAATCTCAAGTGTATTGAGAAGGACTGACATAGTGCAGTTATAGAAACTGGAGATAATTTTAATAATTACAAATACTTTTCCTTCTGGAAAATCAAAAGCAAAATGAACCTTATAATGTCTAATACACATTTTAAAACATTCCACTCATTTGGTATGGGAATAGGATATGAAGCTATCACAATATTCAATGGCTTCCATTCATATAAATCGTAGCCAGAGAATAATGGAGGAGAAGATCCCATTTACAGTGCCAGTAAGGTACTTAGGAATAACCTGAGATTGCAAGATCTATATTCAAAAAATACCAAGACTCAAAGGTCGAAAAGTAGATGCAAATCAAGGAAAGATGCTCCACGCTCTTGGAGGACTCAACATTGTGAAGTTGTCTCTTTTCCCCCAATTAATTTATAGGTCTCATATGTGCCCAGGAACTGCCCAAGGAAGTTGTTGATATGATTGCTTCTTTATATCCTGGGTATCAGAACCTTCTCATGGAGCTCCAGTGGCACAATCAGTTAGGGCATGGTACTCGTATAGAAGGTTCTTAGATAAATTATTCTCAAATATTTTCTCCTGTCTGAGAGCTGACTTTTCCTGTCCTTGATGGTGAATGCTGATGTGCAAATGGTAAAAGAAATTATTTTTGTAGTGCTGGTAATAGGTCCCATGCCAGGCATGCACTCTCCCACTGAGCCACATTTCTAGGTACAATAGTTTTTAATTTTGATGAATCCCTTTTTATGTATTTCTTCTTTGATTACACATAATCTAAAAAAAAATTGCAAAAATTAAGGTTGTGAAGACTTATCCTTCTATCTTTTTCCAAGAGTTTCACAGTTTTATGTCCTACATGCAGATATTTCTTGCATTTTGAGTTAATTTTTGTATATGGTAAGAGCAAGGATTCTAATTCTTTCTTTCACATGTGGGTGTCTTGCTATCACAGCACCTTTTGCTTGGCTTTTGAATGGGTCCTCATGAAGCATGATAAGAAAAAGGAAAGATACTTTCCTATATAGAAATTAGATTAGTAAACTCAGTATTTTTATCTCTTCTACTACCTTGAAACTCTGTGCATAGATATGAAAATCACTAAAAGATTTTCTGTATTGCAAGTTTTGTCAAAGGTAAATGACCCCAATCTAGCTCATCTCCTTAAAAGACTAGAAGACAGCAATGTAAGAGTAAAATAATTTCAGCATTTAGTGGTAGTAAATTCCATCAAGACTCTTAATTTTCTAGCCAAATTGGGTTATAAGGTGTCCTAACACAAAGTCAAGATTTCTCAAGAAAAGGTGACTTATCTGATATATGTTTTAACTCTAAAACAAAGAAAGTTGTCCTCCAGGAATATAAGCAATTTGTTTTCTCGCTCCCTCAGAGTCCAAATAGCAGTGAAGGACTTTTTTGTAATAATATCACGTGCTTACCACATATAGATAACCCCTTATGCCACTGGAGACTGAGACCTTGACTATTGGACCTCACATTGACAAGTAGCTAATATTGCCCCTTGTGACCCAGGAAATCACAGTTTCTGGTATGTGTGGATAGGTTATCAGTGTACTGTGCAAGAAAACCATACATTGTTCTTCTTGATTTTTGACAGTGTTCCAATCACCAGGTATGGTCACATACGTGTAATCTCAGCCCTCAATAGGCTGAGGCAGGAGGGCATTGAGGTGAAGGCCAGCCTGGGCCACATAGCAAAATGTTTGTCAAAAAAAAAAAAAAAAAAAGGAAAAAGTATTTTCTTTTTAGGTACAGGGTGAATTTCTCTGGGGTGCTGGATGTAATCCATAAGCAATTATAATTTGAGGCAAGCAATGATTCCTTTTGAATCCAAAACAATTACTGTGACTTTGATTATTTGGAGACCCATTTCCTTATACTGATATGTAAAAAGCTGGCTAGGATATTTCCTTTTCTCTTCAGTTGGCTCTAAGCATTGCAAATAAGGCTAGCTGAGGTGCTGACATGCAATTTCTTCCTCGAATAATGTTCTCTATGTACAGGATTGAGCATGTGAAGTGTTATCACAAATAGCTCTGGGAATGTCAACTGGGAAGAGCCTCAAGATAGAGGCTATGACTCCCCAGGGCACAAGAGTTTGCAATTGAGAACCAAAGTGATAGCACCCTAAAACAATTCCATTGTTACCTAAATTGGATTATGTAAATTGATCCTTCCACATATCTTTATCTCTGCAATCTACAGAGATGCCAATCTTGCACCTGGCCAGCCAGCTCAAATTACTCACATAATTCTCCCCTCCCCATCCTCACTGTCACTCATCCCTGAGCCACCCCCCTTTATTCACAAGATAATAAATTCTGGGAGAGACCTAGGATCAAGGCCTTTGTCCCTATGTCCTCACAAGGATTGGATTTAGGACCCCTTGGCTGCCCTTAACTTGGAATATGTCTTGTTTTTTTTATTCTCGCTGTGGGTTGCATTGGTGGTGATGGATTGGAATTAACTTGCTGGGATTCCAATGACATCTCAATGGGATTACAAATAAAACTTTTTTGGATTGTGAGGAAAACTAGAAAGAGGACTATAATACTTGGGTGACTAGACTCCATACTAGGGTTTACAATACAATGTCACATTCTCAAATTTCCCTTTCGTCTCTCACCTATCTAGTGGGATCAGTAATAAAACCTGACTCACAAAAAGTTCAGGTGAATTTGAATAAATCTCCAGGAGCTAGTCTACTACTGCTTTCAACTCCCCACTTCTCTGCAGCTTTTCCCAATCCCAACCCAAAGATGGGACCCCTGTCTCCAGTCCCTGGAACCACAGACCTGTCAGAGTCCCTGTCTGGGATTTCAGTTTCTCAGCTGCCTCTTCCAGAACCCACCGATCCTGAGTGAAAATGACTCCAAATGCTGCACTAACATTCCTCAGGTTCGTTTTTCTGCTGCTTGTTGACATTATCATATTTTAGTATTAAAAGTATCACTCTCATGCTATAAGCCAGATTTTATTTTTTCACTCTTTCCTTTCTTTTTAACCTAGTATTCCATAGGAGAACGAGCCCAGAATTTTTTTGAACACCACATGCCAAGCAAGTAAGTGCTCTATTGCTTAGCTACAATTCTAACGCTTTAATTTACTATTTATTTTTTATTATTTTTGAAACAGGATCTTACTAACTTGCCCTGGCTGGGTCCAAACTTGCCATCCTACTGCCTTAGCCTCTGTAGTAGCTAGGATTACAGGCGTCAATCACCACATCCGACAACATTATTATTTCTAACAACCAAAGGACTAAACAGAACGTTGGTTTTGCCGTCAGAGCTGACCCTCGCCTTGTTGGTCCAGGCCACTCCATTGCCCTCCCCGACTTCCAGGAGACCTCTCACCTGAGCTGCAGCCCTGGTAGACACAGCTTCACTGTCTGTGTTGGTCAGCCTTCCTAACACTGTGGAGGTTTTAAACGGTGACTAGCGCTTCCGTAACAATCCGTACTTTTTCTTTTAATCACCAGTCTTTGTACCCTGGTTTAAAAAGTCAGCAGGAGCAGGACGCCCAACAGCGAGAGACACCCACCCCCCCTCTCTTTGGCCGTCAGAGTTGAGCCTCTCCCTAATGTTCTGGTTAGCATCCGCCTCAGAGCACGTTGCCCGGGAAACCGGCTGCTTTTGAAATAAACCGGAGCTCCCAAGAGCGGAAATTACTGGCTCACGCCGGTTTGGCTCAGCCTCTGTGCGGCAGCCGCTTGCCATTGGTCGGTTGGAAGACGCCAGGCAGGTCTCACCCAATGGGACGCGCCGGTTGCCTGAAGGCGGGACTGATGCGAACCTGAAGCTCGGGTCCTGGTTCAGTTGCTAATCGCGCGCCTGTGGGTGCGGCAGGTGCGTGGGCCGTGACCAGTGCGGGGCACGCGGGCGTAGAGTGGAGACCGTCGGTGTTCCCGCGAATTTAGGCGGCGCTGAGCGTGCAGTGGGCTGTGGCCCCACCGCATGGGTGCGGGGAACGCTGTGTGGCGCTTAAGCGACCTCTAGGAGGTAAGGGACATCTCAGTCAGTTCCTGACCTGTGTTGCAGAAGAGCGGAGATCTCCTGGGCTCCAGGTGCCCGGGGCGAGCACCGTGACCCTAGGTGTGGCTTCTCTCTTGCTCTACAGATATGGGGTGGGACTCGGAGCACTCTTCCTGCTGAGGGTTTTTGGTGCTTCCTTTTAAAAGCCCGTCCAAAACGCCCTGCGTTTCCCATTCGTCGTTCCATTCCATCTATTCAGTTGTTCTTTCAGGAAATTTCTTTTGGATTTTTTTTTTTTGTATGTGGAAAGGAGTGTGGAGAAGTGAAGTAGATGAGCACCTGCAGTGTCCAGATGGACAGTATATAAATAGGCAGTATCTTTAATTGGACACCTGCTGTCTTGATATTGCAATGACATCACGCTAATTGCACGTGGTGCAGAGCAGGTGGTAAGGCTCTTGCACCAGGTGCCAGGGTGTCCTGGCAGGACATGGGTGTGTCAGGGAGGAGGCTGTGAATCCCTGAGTTTAAGTGCTTAGCCTGAGTGAAGCCTTTTGTGTTCAGTGATATGGGCATGACAGAATGTCTCCCTACTGTCCTGGGACCGGGTTGTCAGATCCTGCACCCTGGAGGTGGGCAGGCTGTCCTGTGGCCCCTGGTGATGCTCACTACTTATTGATCTCCCTCCCTGGGTCAGCTGAGATTGTAAATAGGACACAGTGGAAATGATAGGCAGTCACTTGAGAGAGATTAAAAGAGGAACGTACTTATGTCTTGCATGTACCCATTCATCCTCACTCACAAGGACACCACCTGCCATGTCTTAAACCGCCCTATGGAGAGGCCCTTGGTAACCTGGCAGTGGGGACTGGAGCCTTCAGTCAGTGCCCGTAGTGGAATGAATCCTTCTTGTACCTGAGTGACGAGGTTTGGGTTTGGATGGTTACAGACAAGGCTCCAGATGTATCCACAGCTCTAGCCTCGACCTGTGACAGGCAGAGGCATAGACTGAGCCTCATCCACTGTCCTTACCCAAGGGATGGGTAACAGTGTTCTGGGTTGCTAAATTTTGCTTTTATTTGTGATGCAGAAGTGGAGCAGTACTCTTTTACCAGTATGGAGGAGCTTTGCTTCCCTTGCTTAGTGCCTTTGAATTTTTTGGTCACTTATGTCATCTTATACACTACCACCACCAATTTATTGGTGACCTTAGGTATCTGATTGAATGATTTTAGTACTGGGGATTGAAACCATATGGATACTGACATGCATCTGGAACAGGCAGTTCTTGTGAAGTTTCCCACACTGGCTGTCTCCTGCCTCACCTTGGATTTTTAGTTATGTACCACCACATCTATCTGATTTTGAGTTCTGGGTGGTGTGCACATGAGAGAAAACTCTGCAGCAGGTGTGCACATGAGAGAAAACTCTGCAGCAGACTGCTGTGCTTTCAGAAGACCCAACATGCTAGAGAGTTACATGGAAAACACAAAGAGCCCCCAGGTTGTGGAGTGAGACCAAGCCTCCTAGTGTGCAAAATCATAGGCTGTGCAAGCAGAGCCATGTGCCACTGGCCCTGCAGACACTGAGACCCTGAAAATTGGACCTCATGTTGGCAAGTGACTGAAGCTACCACTCATGACCCATGAAAGCAGAATGTTTTCGGATAGGTAAATAGGTTACCCATGCACTGTGCAATGAAAATCTGAATTGTTTTTCTTGACTTTTCAGGTGTTGTCTTCCTCAAGTGTGGTGACACATCCCTGTATTCTTAGCACTTGGCAGGCTGAGGCAGGCAATCTTAAGTTTGAAGCCAGACTGCCCTATATAGTGAAATCACAGCCAGTATGGACCATGCTGTGAGATCTTTGTCTCAAAATTGTTGTCTTCTTAGATACACAGCTAATTTCTATGCCTACTGGGTGTAATCCATAAGCAATTATAATTTGGGGCCTGGGATATCACCTAGAATTTGCCTTTTCTTCACTCAGCTAGCTTTGGTACCACTAATAAATGCTGACTCCTATAAATGTAATTTCAGAGACTGGGGTGAATTTCATGGAGTTCCTCAGGGGCTGGTCTATTTCCAGTGGGAATTAAACCCCCGTTAATCCACCTTTCCCATGAATCCAAGGATGGAGCCCCATTCTCCTGTCCACTGACCTCTAAACTACTCAGAATCTCTGTCCAGGATTTCAAATTCTCAGCTTCTTCTTTCAGAACCCACAGATTGCTGAATGAAAATGGCCCTAAATGTGAAGGTGACAGTCCTAGGTTTGCTT
The DNA here is from genome assembly GCA_004027455.1 of Hydrochoerus hydrochaeris. NCBI lineage: Eukaryota > Metazoa > Chordata > Mammalia > Rodentia > Hydrochaeridae > Hydrochoerus > Hydrochoerus hydrochaeris. Next base: position 19,496 of record PVLA01011633.1, read on the forward strand.
TTACTTGTGATTATGACTTTGTGATATTCTGCCACTAAAGTGCCACTCTTCTGCCGTAAACCAGACCTTGATTTTCTCTCTTTTCTTTCTTTTTTATCTGAGGAAGGAGCCAGGAATTATTTCCTTTTCCAGTGCTGAGGGTTGAACTCAGGGCTTCACACATGCCAGCATGAGCTACATTCCTAGCTTTTGTATCTTACTATTTATTTATTTATGTGTATTATTATTATTGTTGTTGTTGTTATTTTGAGACAAGATCTTAGAAAATTCCCCAGGTAGGGCTTGAACTTGCCATCCTACTGCTTCATTCTTCAGAGTAACTAGGATTACAGGCTTTTGCAACCAACCCAACTACATTATGATTTATAAGTCCTCAAGATGAAATAGAGGGTTGTTCTTTGCTGTCGTGCTCTCCTGTCACAGTCATTGGCCTTGGGCTGCCCCATAGCCCTTCCCTAACTGGAAGAGACAAACTAAGGTCCTGAATGGGTGCCCAGGCAGACAGATCTTCACTGCCTCTGTGTTTCAGTGAACATGTAACGCTGTTGATGCTTTTAGTGGTGACAAGCACTTTTGTAACAATCTCTAACCTCTGTGTTACGTTTTTAACATCTGTCCTTTTTCATCCTGGTTTTTACTTGTTATATACCAGCTGGATGGCAGCAGCCACACTTACACAGTCAGCCTGTCACCGAGTTGCCCTGGCAACCAGAGGAGTCCCCAGCAACCTATGGCACCAAGAGATGACACCACAGTCTACCACAAAGACAGAGCACTGCCATGGTTCAGCCTAGCATTGCCATTGGTCAGCTGCTAGGTGGAGTAAGGCATTGGCAGTGGGAGGCACCCCATGCCAGCACTTGCAAAGGGTATGAGGCCTGAGATAATCCCACATAGGCATTTCTCAAGGGCATGTGCAGTTGAGCACAGGTGTGTACAAAAATGTGCTTGGTGCCAGTGCAGTTCAGCTACTGGTGCAGTTCTCCAGGACATTCGGAAGCCAGGAGACAAAACTACACCACATGGGGTGATGGGCTCCTGAGGGGAGGCCCTGAGTAAGGCAAGAATCCTGGTGATACACACTTGGCAGGTCATAGGAAGCACCTCTAGACACCTGGGCTCCTTTTACCCACCATCACTGTCCTCCCTCAAACTCTGACTTCTGTCTTACTCTGTAGTTGAAGATTGGACTCGGGAACCTGACCACCGGCTGTGTGTTTTCAGTGCTGACTTTCTATTGTAAGAACGCTCTGCATTTTCATTCATTCATTCTTTTATTCACTCATAGACATTCCTTGGGTTGGTCTTGTGTGTGGGCATTGTTCTAATAGCAGTGAGCAAAATAGGAGACACAACTTGGATGCTGTGAGCTTGTGTTCTAGAGGGGACAGGAAGATGGATAAGAAGAACACAGAGTGGCTGATTCATGACATAGAGAAACAACAAGACAGGGAAGGAGTACAGAGATGTGATGCAGGTGGAGGGAGCCAGAACCTTGGTATCCTCCATAGGTCCAGGTAGTGAAAAACAGTTCCTGGGTACCTCCTACAAGTAACCCAATGTAGCAGGGATTTAGTGAAGGAAAAAGAGCTTTGTGGAGGGTGGTCAGGAGCTGTGGTGGTGAGGAGTGAGGTGTGAGATGGAGTGTGCATGTGTGAGGCAGGTAGCTGTAGCTGTACACGTGGGTACTTTAGGGAGGGGGCGGAGCAGAAGACTGACATGGAAAATGCTGCCACCAGCATCCAGCTGAGCTTTAGAGCCATGTGCAGCCCTAAAGTGCCTGTCTTTCTCTAGGGCCCATACACTCCATTGGTAGCCATCGAATGGTGATGGATGTGTTCATTCACTTGATGTGGAACTCAGTTTACAATGTACACGCATACAAAATCATCACATTATTTACCTTGAACGTACAGTGTTTGTCAGGTATAGCAGCCATAGGTGAGAGTGGATCATAGAGTCATCCTGCCTCAGCCTCTTGAGTGCAGAGATTACAGGTGTACACTATGCCATCCAGCTCATACTATCTCAGGTGACACCATGAATGGAGGAGCCTCCCCTGACCTTGTGTTCATTTTTCCATCCTCACATTGAGCTGCAGCCTCTTAATGTGGGAACTGAGCTTTCTGCTGAGGTGTTCTAATCACTTGCTATTTTTCTTTCTTTTTTTTATTTAAAGAGAAAAAAACCAGAAAAGGCAGAAATATTACAGAATTTCAAGAAAAGAAGATAAACAGTAAGAAATCACTAGTTGATAGATTGCATAATGTTCTTTTAGAAATAGTTTTTCAAGTTACAAAATTAAAGCACACAAAGTGGACACTCAAGCAGTAAGAGTGCAAACAGATCTGTTCAGCAATCCAACAAGAACCTAGAAATATGGTCATCAATCCCACACACACAAACATACATGCAGCTATATCTTTTTTAGCACTTCCTTTTTCTTCTTTTTTTTACAATAGCAATTATACATTTTTAAAATTTTATTTAAAGAGAAGAAAAGAAAGCAAAACAGAAAAGAGGGTAGCAACAATACAGAATTCTAAAAGAAAGAAAGAAAGAAAGAAAGAAAGAAAGAAAGAAAGAAAGAAAAAGGAAAATGAGAAAAAGAAATCAGTAATTTATAAATTACATACTGTCATCCTGGATGTAGTTGTTCAAGTTACAGAGTTAAAGGGTACATAGAAAGCATTCAAACAGTCAGACTACAAACAGTTCTGCTCAAAATTCCAACAAAGATTCAGTAACATGGTCATCTATTTTACACACTCAAACATACATGCAGTTATATCCCTTAGAGCACTTTCCTTTCCTCTCTTTTTTACAATAGCAGTTATACATTTTGGTTTTATTACACTTGTAGTTCTTATTTACTTCTTATACTAGAGACACAATATGATATTTATAAATATGATTTTTAATTATTTCACTAATGAGGATAGTCTCACGTTGTCTCCATTTAACTATGAAGGCCTCAAGATCATCCTTTTTTATAGCTGAGTAATATTTCATTGTAGAAAAATGCCACATCTTTTTGATCTACTCTGCAGTTGATGGGCATCTTGGTTATTTCCAGGATTTAGCTATCACAAATTTAGCTATCACAGCTATGAACATGGGTGCACATATATCACTGTGATATGAATTTTTCAGTTCTTCTGGGAAAATACCCAGGAGGGGAATAGCTGGATTGAATGGGGCTTCCAATCCTATTCTTCTGAGAATTCTCCATACGGATTTCCATAATGGTTGCACCAATCTACATTCCCACCAACAGTGGAGCAGTGTTCATTTTTCCCTGCAGCCTCGCCAATATTTGTTATCAGTTGATTTCTTGATGGCAGCCATTCTTTCCAGAGTGAGATGGAATCTCAGCATTGTTTTTTTATGCATTTCTTGAATGACCAGTGATTGTGAACGTTTCTTCATGTATTTATTTACCATTTGTATATCTTTCTCTGAGAACTGTGTGTTCATCTCAGATGCCCATTTTTGGAGAGGGTCTTTGAATTTGGGGGGCTTGATGTTTTTCAGTTCTTTATATGTTCTGGACACAAGTCCTTTGTCTGAGGGGTTGCTGGTTAAATTTTTTCCCACTCTGGGTTTTCTTTTCACTCTGTTGGTGATTTCCTTTGAAGTGCAGAAACTTTTCAATAATAGGAGATCCCATTTGTTGATTCTTTGAAGTGTTTCCCATGCAGTTTGCATTTTGTTCATGAAATCTCTGCCTACCCCTATGTCTCCTTGTCTTCCAGTAGATTTAGTGTTTCTGTTTTAATATTTAGGTCTTTGATCCATTTAGACTTTAGTTTTGTGCATGGTGATAGGCTTGGATCTAGTTTCAGTCTTCGGCATGTAGAGAGCCAATTTTTCCAACACCATTTATTAAAGAGACTATCCTTCCAGTGGACATATTTAGCCCCTTTGTCAAATAGCAGGTGGCTGGGTGTCTTTGTAGTTGTGCTTGCATCTTCTAATCTGTTCCATTGATTCTCAGGTCTATTTCTTTGTCAGTACCAAGCTGATTTTATCACTGTGTCTTTATAGTACTCTTTCAAGTCAGGAATTGAGATGCCTCCTGCCTTGCTTTTGTTGCCTAGAATTGCCTTTGCTATTCTAGGTTTCTTCTGTTTCCAAAAGAATTTTAGTAGTGTTTTATCTAGATCTGTGAGGTATGTCAATGGTATTTTGATTAGGATTGCATTAAATCTGTATAACAATTTTGGGAGTATGGCCATTTTCACAGTGTTGGTTCTTCCTAACCAAGAGCAAGGAATGTCCTTCCATTTTCTAATATCCTCTTCAATCTCCTTTTTCAGCATAGTATAATTTTCAGCATATAGGTCTTTTACATTTTTAGTTAGGTTGATTCCTACGTGTTTCATTTTTTTACATGTTATTGTAAAGGGCGATATTTCCATAATTTCTCTCTCAGTGAGTTTTTTGTTTGTGTACAGGAATGCTGTTGATTTTTGAGCATTGACTTTGTATCCAGCTACACTGCTGAACTTATTTATTACCTCTAGCAGTCTTTCAATGGAGTTTTTTGGGTCTTCTATAGAGAGTATCATGTCATCTGCACATAGTGATAATTTAACCTCTTCCTTTCCTATCTTTACTCCTTTTATTTCTCTCTCTTGTCTGATTGCCCTGGCTAGTGTTTCCAGAACTATATTGAAAAGGAGTGGTGATAGTGGACATCCTTGTCTTGTTCCTGATTTTAAAGTGAAAGCTTTCAGTTTTTGTCCATTTAGTATAATGTTAGCTGTTGGTTTGTCATAGATGGCCTTTATAAGGTTGAGGTACACGCCATGTATTCCAACTTTCTGAAGGGTTTTTATCATGAACATGTGTTGAACTTTGTTGAAAGCTTTTTCTGCATCTATTGAGATGACCACGTGGTTTTTGTTTTTGCCTCTGTTGATGTGGTGTATTACATTTATTGATTTGCGTATGTTAAACCGTCCCTGCATTCCTGGAATGAACCCCACTTGGTCATGATGTATAATCTTCTTGATGATTTGCTGCATTCTATTTGCCAGTATTTTGTTGAGAATCTTTGCATCAGTGTTCATTAGTGAGATTGGCCTATAGTTCTCTTTTTTGGTTGGCTCTTTCTCTGGTTTTGGTATCAGAGTAATACTTGCCTCCAGGAATGATTTAGGGAGGATTGCTTTTTTCTCAATTTCATTGAAGAGTTTAAGGAGTACTGGCATCAAATCTTCTCTAAATTTCTTGTACAATTCAGCTATGAATCCATCAGGACCTGGGCTTTTCTTTGTTGGTAAGTTTTTAATTACATTTTCAATTTCAATAGTTGATATTGGGTTGTTCAAGATTGCTATATCTTCTTGGTTGAGCTTTGATAGTTCATATGTTTCTAGAAATCTGTCTATTTCCTCTGTGTTTTCCACTCTATGTGAGTAGAGATTTTCAAAGTAGGTATTCATGATCTTTTGAATTTCCATGGGATCTGTAGTAATTTCTCCCTTTTCAGTTCTTATTGCATGAATTTGGATTTTTTCTTTCTTTCTTTTGATAAGGTTAGCTAGGGATTTGTCAGTTTTGTTTATTCTCTCAAAAAACCAGCTTTTCAATTCATTAATTCTTTGTATTGTTTTTTTAGTTTCAATTGCATTGATTTCTGCTCTGATCTGTACAATTTCCTCTCTTCTATGAGCTTTGGGTTTAGCTTGCTCTTCTTTTTCTAAAAGCTTGAGATGGAGCATTAGGTTGTTTATTTGTGCTCATTCTGTTTTCTTGATATGACAATTTATTGCTATATATTTCCCTCTTAATATCGCTTTCATTGCATCCCTCAGATTACAGTATGTTGTTTCTTTATTTTCATTGAATTGTAGGTATTGCTTTATTTCTTCTTTAATTTCATCTGTAGCCCACTGGTTGTTCCAAAGGCTGTTATTTAATTTCCATGTATTTATGCAGGTTTTACAATTTCATTTGCCATTAGTTTCTAATTTTAGTGCACTATGGTCAGATATTATGATGGTATGATTTCAATACCTTTGCATTTACTGAAGAATCTTTTATGGGATAATATATGGTCTATTTTGGAGAACATCCCATGTGCAGCTGAGAAGACTGTGTATTCTGATGTGGTTGGGTGGAACACTCTGTAAACATCTACTAAATCCAATTGCTCAGGTATGATTCAGTTCTGTTGTTTCTTTGCTGACTTTTTGTCTAGTTGATCTATTTCTTTGTGACAATGGGCTGTTAAGATCTCCTGTTATAATCATGTTCTTGTGTATTTGGTTTTTCATGTCCATTAGTATCTGTCTTACATAGTTGGGTACTCCTGTATTTGGTGCATATATATATTTATAATTGTTAGTTCTTCCTCTTGAATTTTTCCACTAACAAGTATGTAGTTACCTTCTCTATCTCTTTTAATCATTTTAGGTTTGAAGTTCACATTGTCTGCAAATAGAATAGCTACCCCTGCTTTTTTCTGGGTTCCTGTTGCATGGAATACTGTTTTCCATCCTTTAACTTTTAATCTGTGAGTTTCCTTTTGGGTCAGATGTGTTTCTTGCATACAGCATATTGTGGGATCCTATTTCTTGATCCATTCTGCCAATCTATTTCTTTTTATAGGTGAATTGAGGCCATTTATATATATGGATATCGCTGATATGTACTGGCTCGACTTTGTCATTTTATGTTCCAGTTGTTTCTTTCTGCTTTTCCTCTTATTTAATTGCTTATCCTACCTGGTGGTTTCTTTCTGTTGTTGTTTTGGGGATTGTAGTCATTTTTATCTCTGTCTAGTATGTCTTTCAGTACTTTTCCTAGGGTTGGTTTGGACATGAATTTCTTCAGTTGTTCTTTGTCGTGGAAATATCTTGTTTCTCCATTAAATTTGAATGAAAGTTTAGCTGGATACATCAGTCTGGGTTGAAGGTTGTTTTCTTTCAGGGTTTGAAATACCTCACTCCAAGCTCTTCTTGACTTGGGGGTTTGTGCTGAAAAGTCTGCCATGATTCTAATGGGCTTTCCTTGATAGGTGAGTTGTGTCTTTTCTCTGACAGCTTTTAGTATTCTGATTTTATGCTGTATGTCTGAGATCTTAAGTATTATGTGTCTGGGTGTGGATTTATGTTGATTGTGACTGTTTGGTGTTCTATATGCCTCACTTATCTGCATATCAGATTCTTTCCCCATGTTTGGGAAATTTTCTGCTATTATTTCTGTAAATACTTTATGTATGTCATTTGCCTGGACTCTTGTATCTTTGCTAATGCCCATTATTCTTACATTGTTGCTCTTGGCATCATCATGAAGCTTCTGGATTGTCATTTCATGCTGCTTTGTTATTTTTAAAAGTTCTATCCTTTTCTGATCACTAATTGTGATTCTGCCCTCAAGGTCCGAAATCCTATCCTCAGCTTCCTTTAGGCGGTTTTTCACACTTTCAATAGAATTTTTTGTTTCTTGGATGTCTCTTTGAGTTTGTTTCATGAATTCTGATTGTTTTCTATATTGTTCATTCAAAGTTTCAATCAGTTTCCCATGCTCATATACTTTTTTCTCTATTTCTTCTTTAGCTGCATTCAGCAACTCCTTTACTAAAGTTGTTATTTCTATCTTTACATGGGAGAGTACTTCTAATTTGATTTCCTCTATAGCTTGAGGCAGTTTTTTATTTCACTCGCTATCTTTTCAGAGATTCCCAATGTATTACTTTTGGGGTCATCTATTTCAATGTCTCCTATATTTGCTTCTGGTGAACTATATGTTTGAGACTGCATTTTGCTTTTTCGTTTTGTTATTTTCACTCTGCTTGGTGTTTTCTATGTGTAGGAGGGGATCATACACACTCTTTTCAAACTCACCAGTCTTACAGTTAGTTGGAGGGGGTTTTACTACTGGCCCTATTTATCCCCTGTACACCTCTATTTTAGGGGCATACTCACCACACTGATACAGTTAATCTGCTGTAGTCCAAGGTTTGCCTGGGAGCAAAGTTCCAAATTTTTTCACACTAAGTGGATCCTGCTGAGGTCTTCTGATGTTCCAGGTGGGAGGGCGGGCCCTTGGGTGAGGTTCCAGGCAGCCTATGCCTGACACAGGCTTCTGCCAAGTTCCCGCTGGCAGGGCAGGCCCTCGGTGGAGGTTCCATGCAGCTTACACTTACCTGATGCAGGCTTCTGCTAAGTTCCCCTTGCTTGCTATTTTTCCTTAAGCACTTAGTTAAGATATTGAGATAGCTCAGAAGAGCTTAAGTTAGGAACATAGAAGTCTGCTTCTTAGTCACAGTTGAGAAAATATGTCCTGCTATCTTTGAACCCAGAAATTTCTGTTCTTGTGCAAGAATGTGTCTCTTAAAGGTCAAGGCCACACCCTGGCTCTCCACTGCCTGATTTTCCATCTGACCATTGTAGGGGTCTCATCTTGGCCTGGGGAGTCTGCTTACAAACTGCAGTGTGGTGCTCCATGGCCCATCCTTCAGTGGGGTGGACCCTCTGTGATCTCCCAGTTGGTCCTACAATGCCTGAAGGGGCACGTGTTTTGTCAAGCTGATGTCTGCAAATACACACCTGTGCTGTCAGTTGCCTCACACACTTAGAAACACGAGTTAGTAATTTTGCTTTTTCAGCTCTCATGAAAATGTGGCAACAGCTTAATTGGAATTAGTGCATCTTTACTAAAGGCATTTGCTCCTTCTTTCTAGCATTTGTCAGTGGCAAGAGTTGATGGGTGAGCCGACTGATGTGGGCCAGTGTAACTGCTCCCAGTGGCATAGGAGGCTACAACCTGCAACAAGCTCCAGGGCAGAGGAAGCACAGGTACATTTTAAAATTTGATACTGTGAGAACCCTTTTTTATTTTTACTTTTTTTTCTAGTCATACTTATGTTTATTGGTACATTTCAGATATATAATAATCATATTCATTATAGGGAATTTGTACAAGAACGCTTGTGTAGCATTAAAGATTTGCATGTACTTTTGAGTAAAGGCAGTAGAACTGAGCCTGCCCTTCTGTTCTGTGTAGCAAGAATTTGCCTTCCTAGTTGCCCGAGTGCTTCAGTGCAAATATTTGAGGTGCACTGGATGGTGGGCAGTGCTCTGGAGTTGCCAGCTTTAGGAATAAGCCAGGTTTTTTCCCTGAGTGAGTCATCTTGAGCAGATATCTTTGACTCATTTTTGTCTGCATTTGGTGGTCAGTGGGAGGTAGTATAAATGGCCATAGGACATACAGTTGCCTTTTGTCCTGTGAGTCCTCTAATGTGCTTCTGTACCATGGGCCTGGTGTGTTCCTGGGGAAGGCTGAAAAGCACAGCTTTGAATGATGCAGAGTTGTGCTGATGGGAAGATCCAGGGCTGCATACCCAGTGGGTTTTGGGGAGTCACTGTGTGCCTTCCATCTAAGTGTGGTTGTGTTTTGGTGAGTGGTACCCAGTATTATGGTGCTGACCTCCACTTGCAGAAATACTTTGGGATCTCTGTTTGGAGTGGGTGATAAAGGTACGTAAGCCAAATGTTTCTCTAACCACTGACATGGTTGCATTTTCAGCTGTGTGATGTCTTTTGTCTCAGGCAGACCTTGCTGGAGAAAAGTAAGAGCCACCTGTGTCTCAGTGCTTTCCTGTTGTCCTGAACTGAGCTCTGGCTGGCACATCCAGCTTGTCTCTGCATTGGGCCCAGAACAAGGTTTGTGTTCCACGATGAGGGTTTGGTAAACAGCTTACTTGCCATACAGGTGTGTGGGCTGCACTATGGAACCTTTTCACAAGATTTCACCAGGAGGCCTTTGCTGAAATCAGGAGGATTGACAATGTCCTGAGCTGCAGTCCATCAATCCAGCTCTGGCTGTGTAGGGTGACAGTGCACAGAGGGCTGTATTTAGTTCACCTTCCAAAGTCAGGCTGTGCCATAAGCCTAGCTCTAACTTGAAAGATTGGTTCTGAAATGGGTCAGCGACTGAAACAGTCTTACCATAGGGATCTACATTTCAGCTCAAGTGTTGAAATCTTGGGCCTTTTCTCAGCTTTGCAGTGTTTTTAAGTGTGTGACAGGAAAGTTGATCTTACCACGGTCCCCAGTTGACTGTCCAGATGATCCTTTATTTGGCTGCGATTATATAGAAAGATATAAAAACAACTTGTTATACAAGGATAGTAAAGTAGTCAGAGCTTAGGCTGTGGCATTAGCTAAATTTTCTTCACAGTTGTTTGCTGTTTGCATTTCCTTTCCTTTATTTTCCTTTATTTCGGTGTTGCTTTCAGGGTCCCCTACTGACAGCCAGGATATGGGGGACTCTGCCCTGATCCACCTTGCAGAAGCTTCCACATATGATTGAGAGGGTCCGGAGAGTTGGGGACTCTGCTCAAGTCCTCCTGGCAGAGGGCTCCACCCACGTCTAAGTGGTCCTCCCTGGGGATCTTGGCTCATAGCCACACTGCACAGGGTTCTCTGTGTACTTTAGATAGCTGGGGTTGAGTGGAGCTCTGCTCACTTCTGTGTTGTAGGGGATCCACGTCCATGAGATAAAGGTCAGGACCTCTGCTCCTTTCCATGTTGTGGACGGCTCTACAGACACCACCCATATGAAGACATAGTGGATCCTACTAAAATCCACATATAGGGCTCCACATGCATGAAATACACATTGGGCAGGACTCCACTCACCTGAGATGGTGCAGAGAGTGTGGGTAACTGACAAGGTTGCTGTGGAGGCTTCATATAAATAAATCCCTGTTTCAATAGGGACTGGATGTGTCTCCACTCTCACCACAGTGTACAGGCACCACATGGGCCACAGACGGTCAGCACAAGGGGTGCCAGTGCCCTGCTCACATCCTCCTTGTGCAGGGCTGCACTTATGCCTGGGTTCATCCAGCTATGTGGGACCCATTCACATGTACATAATACAGAGTGTGACTAGCACCCCAAAAATCAGGAAGTGCAGAGAGATTCTGGTCACATCCACATTTTACCAGGTGTCCTCATGCACTGCAGGAGGTCAGCTCCTAGGGTTTCTGCCCACAGTGTGGTTCTAAGGGCCCCACACTTGCCTGAGTTGGGCAGCTCAGGAGTACACTGCTCACAACCATATTCAGAAGTGGTGAGGAAGTACCTTAGTGCTACTTACCAGAGGTGGTAAGAATATAGGTTGATGCTGCTTTTATGGTTGTTTTAGAAGTGTCCACAGGTGGGTTTGGTGGTCATATTGTGGAAGCTCTAGGCCACATCCTCCTTGGGACCCTGGGTTACGCACGTGGGAGAAGAGCAGGAGCTCTGGTTCTGTACACAGATAAGGTCAGCAGGACTTACAGACTGTGTTCACATTATGACGCATTTGCACTAATTTGTCCGGACATAGGAGGGTGCAACTCACCTCTGGTTTTGTATAGGGCTGCCCGAGATGGTGAGCCTGTGTGTCTGTATGTGTGGGTGTTTGTGTGTAAATGTGTGTGCATGTGGGGTATCTTGGGTGTGCTGTACATACTCACCTTGGAGATAGTTCCACATATGCGTGGGGAATTCAGGATATTGGCAACTGTGTTCACATTGTTGTTGTGGCGGCCCCCTCATTTGTGTGATCATCACCACAAGACATAGCTCTGGTCACTACCACACTGCAGAGGGTGTCCACAATTCTGAGATAGTAAGGAAAAGGTGGCCTTACTGTCCTGTTCATGGGGGACAGAGATGGAGCTACCTTGCTTGTGCTTTCCTCTTGTGGAGGGTCCACACATCTCCTGATTGGCACACATGGAGAGCTGTTCTTCCCATCCATGTTGCTGATGTGCTCACAAATGCCTGAGTCTGTCAGGACACATGGGGGGTGGCCCTGCTCACATGTGCATTGCACAGGCTCCCCATGTTCTTTGAAGTTCAGTTGCATCGTAAGACGAGGCCACTGTCTACCTTAACCTAGTAATTCCTTGACAAGAGCCTGACATGGTGCACACCTGGGCTGCTCTGGGGCAGTAGAGATGGACTGTGGCTCAACACAAAGGCCTGATGTTTTCTAGACACAGGGAGAGGCTGTTCCCAAAGTCTCCTGACAGAGCTCACGACCACCTCAGGCTATCAGGAGGTGATGGAGCATTTCTCTTAGCACATGATGGAGTTGTCTGGAGCTGTCTGAGAGGTTCAAGCCATGGGACCTGTTGTTGTACTGGCCTTGGAGAGGGCTCACAATCACAGCAGAAGTTTGCACAGGGGAGGTGTGTTCACACCCCCCCCCTTGTCTAAGACTCTATATACATGGAGCAGTGAGAACCACCTAGCCAGTCTGAAGTCCTAGCTGAGGTGTCTGGACAGGAGAGGGCACTGTCCACATAATGTGTGGTACAGGGCTCCATATGAGCCTGAAATGGTTGTTGTGAGTGTGGGCACACAGTGCCAATTGTCAGGTAGAGGGTTCCACACAGGCCTGAGGCATTGACGGAATGGGCTGCTGTATCCGTGTTGTGTGTTGAAAAGGGCCCCAATGCATGGGATGGACACTATTCTGCCACAGCGCTGCTCACCTCTGTGTTGTAGCAGATTTGCACCTACCTAAGAAGATCAGTCAGCAAATGGCGGGCTTCTCACCTCCACCCTGCAGATGACTGCACGCATGATGCAGATGTCCGGGGCATGTGGGGCTCTGCATGCCATCTCTTTGTAGCAGGATCCCACTTCTCTAGGATTGTCAGTACATGGTAGGGTTGTGTCCACATTCATTGTGTCAAGGGCTCCACCAGTGCCTGTGGTCATCAGGACACAGGGGAGGTTCTGCTCACAGTCACAGCCTGCAGGGTGCCACATATGCCTGAGTTGTTCAGGAAAATGAGAAGTTCCGCTCACATACACTTTGTAAGGGGCTGATTGCACACCTGAGGCACTTAAGACGAGGGCAGGGCTGTGGTCACATTCACATTGTGGAGGGCTCCACGTATGCCTGAGGGAGTCAGTCAGTACATTGTGGTTCCTGTGGGTGTGGGGGGCTCTGCTTATAGTCAAATTGTACAGGGCTCCATATATGGCCTGACGGTCAGGACATGGACATGGGGAGTTCTGTTTACAGTGACGTGGTACAAAGTTCAGTAGAGGCCTGAAGTCACAGGGACATGGGATTGAGTTCCTGTTCACATACATGTTTTATAAGGACCCAGGCTCCAGGCAGGAGGAGGACAGAGAGGATGGCTGTGATTCCATGTTCTAATTTCAGAGGCCCCCACACAAGTGATGTGATGGGGACTTGCCGCCTTGACTCACAGCGTCCATATACAGGGCTGCACGCATGCAGAACATGGATGGAAGTGGGGTGCTCAGCCATCCTCCACACAGCTGAGGAATCCACTTACCTGATTTTAACCACAGAGTGCCAGTGCTCACATTCATGGTATACACTGAGTTCTCTGCCACAAGTTTAGAGGTTCTGGACATAGAAAGCTCAGGTCATCCCCTCCTCATGACAAAAGACTGGAAATACGTGAGATAGCAGATATTTGGGCTGTTCATCTCCCCCTTGTACAGGGCTCCAGAATTACCTGTGGTTGTCAGGCCATGAGGAGAGTCTGCTCACATTCTGGTAATAGAAAGCTTCACACCAGCCTGTGGTAGTCAGGACACACCATGGCTCTGCTCGTATTCCATAAGCACAGGTTTCCACCCAGCACTGAGCTTCCGAGGATACGGGGTGACTCTGTCCACATTCACATGGAGGTGGCTGGATTGACAATGACATTGCACAAGTCATCAGACAAGTCTGAGCAGGTGGGAAGTGGTGGGTCTTGAGGTCAAGTGCACAGTGTACAAGATTCTCTATAGGTCCCAGGCAGGGATGACAGGTCAGTGGAATGCAGGCAGCCATGCTCACATTTAAAACATAAGAGGACCCCATCCACAGCTTGTTAGTGAGGTCATGGGGCTTTCAGGGGACATCCACATTGGACAGGAATGACCATTGCATTAGAAGTAGGTACATTACAGGGAGACTGGTTTTCATACCCTTATTCTGCAGGACTGTACTGATGATGCCTGAGATGTTCTGCAAGGGTATCACATCAGATGCACGTTTGCCTGCAAATAGAGTGGAGATCTGACCTGGTGGACTTTGTGCAGGCCTCATACAAATAAATGCCTGCTCTGATGGTGATGGGGTGTGGCTCCCCTCTCATCCTCCATGTACTAGGTGCCAGAGAGGTCACAGCTGGTCAGCACAAGTGGTGCAAGTGTGCCGCTCCCATCCTTGTCATGCAGGACTAAACACGTGCCTGAGATGATGCACCTGTGGGGGACCCTCCTCACATATACATCCTACAGAGTGCCACTCCCATCTCGGACAGTTGGAACCTTCAAAGTGATTCTTGTCACATCTACATTTTCCCAGCAGCTGTTTTCAAAGTCATCAGACACACAGCTCACAATCCCACATAGGAGAGCCTTCAGTAGCTTCCTGAGATTTGAGATGTGGGGACTGTGCTTCCACTGGCCTTGGAGAGGGCTCACAATCAGCAAAAGTTTGCACAGAGGAGAAGTGTGTTCACATCTCCCTTGTCTAAGGCTCTGTTCTTGGAGAGGTAGTCACCACCTGGCCAGCTGCACCCTGGCTGGGCTTGTCATGTGCGGGCTCTTTTCTAGTCGACCTTGCCAAGGACACACACACCAGTGGTGGTTAGGAGATGGAGGTTCTGCACACACTTCCACATTCTGCAGGGCTCCAACAGTGCCTAGGTTGTCCAGACTTGGTAAAGTGGCCCTGCTCACATCTGAGGTGTGCAGTGCTACTCACATTGATGGCATGGTCAGAAGAGGAGGAGTGTGTGTGCTTACAATCCTGTGGTAGACTTCACACCATGGGGCAGGTGGCTGGACTGACAATGACATTGCATAAGTCATCAGACAGGTCTGAGCAGTTTTTAGGTTGTGAGGTTAAGTTCACAATGTGCAAGGCTCTCTACAGGCCCCAGGAAGGGATGACAGGTCAGGAGAATGCAGGCAGCCCTGCTCACATTTATAATAAAGAGGGCCCCATATACCGCAAGTTTTTGAGTTTGTGGGACTCTTGGGACAACCACCTTGGACAGGGATCACACTAGCATTAGAAGTAGGTACACTACAGTGGGACTGGTTTTCGTGTCCTTGTCTACAGGACTCTGCTTATGTCTGTGATGCTCTGTGTCTGAGGGTATCACATCAGATGCACACTAGGTGGGATTCCACAGGCCTGAGATGGTGAAGGTGGGGAACGGATCTGACCATGTGGGTGATATGGAGGCCTGGGCTTCACTCTCATCCACATTGTACCGGCTGCCACACAGGGCACAAGTGGCCACTGCAAGGGTGACAGGGTGCTCCTCAAATCCTAGTCATACAGGGCTATACATGTGCCTGAGATTTTCCATTTCTGGGGTACCCCACTCACATGTACATATTATAGAGCACCACTACCACCCCAGACAGTCGGGACATACAGGGAGATTCTGGTCACATCTCTATTTTGCCAGGTGTCCTTGGATACCTGAGGAGGTCACGTCCTGGGTTTCTACTCACAGCCTGGTTCTGTGGGGCCCCACACTTGTGTGCATTGTGCAGACATGGAATGTGCTACTCATGTGTGTATTCTAGAGGAGGTGAGGAAATGCCTTAGCACTACTTACCACAGGTGGATAGGACATGGGTTGGTGCTGCTCACACAGTCATTTTAGAGGATTTTTCAAGTGGTTTCAGTAGTCATGTCTTGTAAGCCCTTGGACGTGGGAGAAGGTCAGGAGAAGGTCAGCTGAAAGGTGTGCTACTCCCATCCATGTTGTAGATGATTGTGCACACAGTGATTGTCAGCAGGACATGCAGGCTGTGGTCCCATCATGCTGCATTTGCCTGACTTGGACAGGATACAGGAGGTCAAGGTAGCTGCTCCAGTCTGGGTTTTCACAGGGCTGCACAGCTGCCTGAGACGGTGAGTGTGCAGATGTGTGTGTGTGTGTGTGTGTGTGCGCGCGCGCATGCGTGCTGGGGTATGGAGGGTGTTCTTCACATACTCACCTTACAGAGGGTTCTATGCTTGAACGAGGAATTGAGGATATTGGCATGTGCTCACATCCTTGTTGTGGAGACCTCACACACCACAGGCACATGGCTGTGGTCACAACCACACTGCAGAGGGTTTGCACATTTCTGCAAAGGTCAGAAGTAGGTGGGGTTCCCGTGCTGTCCATTGGGGACAGGGTTCTTAGGTGATAAATATGGAGCTCCCTTGGTTGTGCTTTCCTGTTGTGGGAACCACACATGCCCTGATTGGCAGGACATGGAGAGCTGCTCTTCATTTCCATGTTATCAATTAGTTTTCAGCTTCCTGTGTCTATCATCACATGTGGGTGCTGACACTTGTCACATGTACATTGCACAGGCTGCTCACTTACTTCCAAAGTCCATTTACACTGTACACGGAGGTCTCTGTCTCATTCATCTAGTAGATGCTCAGCAATAGCCTGACATCACTCTGACATGTGGTGCAATGGCCACCTGCAGGGGGAAGCTGGCTCAACACAGAGCTGTGATGTACTCAGGACCTGGGGAGGGGCTGTTCCCAAAGTCACTTAATACACAGCTCACAAACACCTGCAGTTGTGAGGAAGACATAGGGCGTTTCTCAAACTACATGGTTGAGGTGTCCATAGCTGTCTGAGAGATTTGAGACATAGGACATGAGCTTCTACTGACCTTGGAGAGGGATCACAGTCACAGCAGAAGTGTGCACAGGGAATTGTGTCCACATCCCCCTTGTCAAAGGCTCTCTACTTGGAGAGGTGATCACCACCTTATTGGGTTCCACCTCTGCCTCATGTTGTCTGGACAGGAGAGGGCACTGCCCACAGAGAGTGCTGCACAGTGCTCCACATGGGTCTGAGGTGGTCCACGTAAGTATGGGCACACATTGCCCATTGCCTGGTCAAGGGTTCCACACAGGCTTGAGGCTTTGATGGAATGGGCTGCTGTGTCTGTATTGTGTGTTGCAAAGGGCCTCCATGCATGATATGAGCACCACTCTGACACTGGTTCTTCTCCCCTCTGTATCACATAAAGTTTGCACCTACCTGAGAGGGTCAGTCCCCAAATGGCGGGCCTTTTCTCACCTCCACACTGTAGAGGGCTCCATGCATGATGTTGATGTCTGGGGCATGTGGAGCTTTGCTTGCCTTCTCTCTAGTGGGATTGTCAGTGCATGGAAGGGCTGTGTCTACCATACTGTGCGGGCCTCCACCAGTGCCTGAGATCATCAGGACACAGGTGAGGCTCTGTCACAGTCACATCGTGTAGGGCCACACACATACCTGAGTTGTTCAGGACAGCAAGAGGCTCTGCTCACATTCATTTTTGGGACTGAGTGCACATTTGTGGTGCCTAAGGACAGGGTTTTGGTCACATTCACATTGCAGAGGGCTCCACGTATTTCTGAGACAGCCAGGACACTGTGCTTTTGGGGTGCTTTGGAGAGTGCCTCTGCTTACGTAAAGTCAATTTATACAGGGTTCTATGTATGGCTTTGGTGATCAGGACATGGACCTGGGGAGCTCTGTTTACATCCACATGGTACAAGGCCTGAGGTCACCAGGACACATTGGTGAAATCATCAGAAATAGAGTGCGCATGCTCAGAATTCTGTGGTGGACTCCATGCCATGGGGCTTGTGCCTGGATTGATGGTGATATTGCACAAGTCATCAGAAAAGTTTGAACAGTTGGGACATGGTGGGTTTTGAGGTCAAGTTCACAATGTATAAAGTTTTTTACATGCCTGAGGCAGGGATCACAAGTCAGGGGGATGCAAGCAGCTCTGCTCTGATTTACAATAAAGATGGCCCTGTTTATAACTAGTTAGTGAGGTCATAGAGTTCTCGGGGCAACTATGTTCAACTGGGATCACAGTTCTGCAGGACCCTCTTCAGCCCCACAGTGTTTTGTATCTAAGGGGATCACCCCAGATGCACATTGGGCAGCGTTTCACATGCCTGATGTAGTGCAGATGGGGTGGATTTCTGACCACATGGATGATATGGCAGTCTCATATAAAGAAATTTGTGGTCTTATGGGGATGAGCTAGGGTTTCACCTATATCCACAGTGTACCAGATACCACCCAGGCCACAGATGGTGAGAACAAGGGGTGCCAGGGTACTGTTCACATCTTAGTCATGGAAAGCAGCACACATGCCTGAGTTCAGTGCAGTAGCTTTCATGATTGTTGTATTTCAAGGGCTCAATTGAGTATTAAAAAAAATTAAAATTATATATACCTTACTATTCCCAGAGCACTGAAAAGACAGATTGAAAGAAGGTGATGCTCAAAGAATTGCTGAACAAGTATTATCAGGAAAAGCACTGGAAATGGGATCAAGTCCTGCGTATTGCTCTCCTCCATGTCCAGTATCACTACTAAACAACTCAGTATTTGCCTTTTAAAATCTTGTTTGGCTGGCATTCCCCAAGTATAAGGCAAAGTGTTGGTCATCTTTGCAAAGTAGAAAAATTAACTCTTAAGATACAAATCTAGTCTTTGAGAATAGCCATGCAAGGTATCCATAGCTGGGTTCAGGAAAAAGTTCCCATCAGTTTAACATACCTCATTAATCCTTTTAAGCTCAGAGTCTCTGTGTGAGTCAAAGATGGGATCATACCACCCTAGGGCCCATATGGAATGGGCCTCACACTATAATCTTATTTACCCTCACTGCTGTTAAAGTTGGCATGAGCTATGCTTTGGACCTACCACAGCCAGCTAAATCCAACTGTTCATGACAAAGGGACTGGATCCAGACCAACTAAACTCACTGATCTTGCAGGAGATCCAACCTCCAGGAATGATGACATCCCTGCTCTAGTCACGCTAGAAGCTGACCCACAACAGAAACATTAGGATCCACAGCCCTGCTCTAGTCATTCCAGAGGCTGACCAGTCAAAGTAGGGCGGAAGTTTGAGGATCAAAGAGTTACAACCACATAGATCTTTTTTCATTTTTGTTGGAGTTTTCTCTCTGCTCAATAGAGAGTCAATCCCTCATAGCAAAGTAAATCATTATTATAGTGATACCATCATTAAACACTCTTATAGAAATCATCAATGCAGGAAATAAAACAGTACCTTTTGTCTCTGTAGGTGAAATTTTATAATTTCCTTTTCTCATAGCATCCTGTTATTTCTGCACATGGTGACTTAAGATGAAATCTGTCACAGCTTGACAAACTGCCTTTATTCTTCTGCCTGCCCATCAGTTTCATACTAATGACCACAATTCCCTTGACCAAATGTGTAAAAGCTTGAACCTGTCCTCTGTCCCTTGCTCAGCCAGTTTGGATTGATCAGTTGAGCCAGTGTACACCTGAAAATAAGACCTCCTGTTTTTGCCCATTAGTTTCTCTTATCTGTTAAATCCCACAAGAGGACTTTTTATAAGAAACTCACCTTTTTAAAGTTATTATATGAGTCTTCTCTCTTCATATGGATCTGAACCTGAAACTTGTGTGTCCACAACCTTTATGTGCCTCTTTGGAGGTACATCAAGACATGTGATCCCTCTGATTATATGTTTGTTTTAGAGACCTGCACAGTGTTGAGATGGTAAAGACAAGACTGAGCTCACTTCCTTCTTGCCTCCACAAGTAGCTGAAAAGATCAGGTCATGGTGTGGGGAGTCTCTCAAAATAGTTAAAAACTTCCTATCATTATGGGGGTCTCCACACATCTGAGTGAATAATGGTGCGGGAGAATTCCTCACCGTTTCATTGTCCAGGAGTCCACTAGTACCCAAGATAGTCAGAACATTGTGCAAATGTCTATTTCTGCCTGAGTTTTTGAGAACATGGGAGACTCTAGTCACCTCCTGGATTTACAGAGCTCCGCACACACCAGATGTGCTCAGAGCCTTGTTGCTATGCTATAGTGTGAGGTCTTAGAATATACTAGTGATAAAATTGCATGTAATAAAAGTATAAAAATATTTTTAAGAATATATTTTTAGGCAGTTATACCTAAGTAAACAGCATACCAGCTCTTTACTTGGAATCTGGAGGCTCCTTTCTGAAATGCACTAAAGCATTTTCTCATGCCCCATCTCTGCTCTTTGAGTGTGAACACATGGTTGCTCAGCCATTCAGTTAGAAACCCAGGCATTTTTTCTTTTTACTTACTTATTTTTTTAGTCATTCTGTGCAGAATAGGCTGGGATCAATCTTACAATCACTGTGCCTCAACACCCTAACTATCTGAAATTCCAATGTATGATACCACGTCTGGAGTGGAGCTAGGTTTTTGGATAGTTTTGCTATGATGAATCCTAGAAAAAACTAGAATATGTGTTAAGAATCAGGGCTCCTCTTTCTGGTTTCTGATAACACTGCCTAGAGCACAAGCATCATTACAAGTCTTAATGTTCCCACAGCAAGCTGGTGGATAGATTATAAATTGTATTAACTGCACTACCAGGTGGTAGGGCAACCATGGAGCTGATTGTGGAGTCACTCATATAGTGCTGGCTTGTCACTAAGCTGACATCTCTAAAGCACTGTGTTGTCTGGGCTTTGCCTAGGAAAAACAGCCTGGCAGGAAGGTTTTGATCTTTGTTCTGCAGAATTCATGTCTGCCTTCCCCATTGCAGTATCACATACCTGGGTTGAAGTGAGGTCAGTGAGCTCTGGGAGTCTTGTCTGAAGCAGTGGTTCCCAAGGTTCATCCCCGGTGTTGTATGGTATATTGAAGGTGAGGATGAGGATGAGGTTGAGCTTTGATTCTGACCACGTGAGATGCACCCTCTAGTGGAATGTAGGATATAGAATAGTTTTATTGGAGGTTTGAGGAAAAACTTATAGGACAATCACTATGTGCTTTTTTTTTTTGCTAATTTGCTTTTTTGTTGTTTTGTTTTGTTTTTTGGATACCCAGAAATGAAACTTAGGTGCTAGGCCACTGAACTATATCCCTTTCACTCAGAGAGTGCCAAGCTACATGTCCAGTTCTTTTCTGTTTTATTTTTTGAGACAGCCTTGTGGAGTTGCCTTGGCTGGTCTTGAACTTGACATTCTCTCTTCTCAGTCTGATGACTACCTGATAGTACAGGTGTGCACCACCACATTGGGCTGATTTTGAGTTCTGAGTCTGGTGCACAGCAACAGAAGGCTTTGTAGCACATTGTATCTGTAATGCAGGCTGCCCTGCAGTTGGAAGACCCAACATGTCATGATTATGAAACATCAGGAGGCCCAGGTTGAGGAGTGAAGCCAGGCCTCCTGCTGTGCAGGATCACACTCCATGAAAGGAGGGCCACGGGCCACTGGCCACTGGCCCTGCACTGACTGAGACCCTGACCCTTGGATCTCACATTGATAAGTGACTGAAGCTGCCCCTTTAGAAACATGAAATCACACTGTTTCCAGGATGACTGGGTGGGTTACCAATGCTCTGTGCAAGAAAACCATGCAGTGTTTTTCCTGATTTGTGATAGTGTTCCTTTTCCAGATGTGGTGGCACATCTTTGTAGTCTCAGCCCTCAATAAGCTGATGTAGGAGGATCTCAAGTTAAAGGCCATCCAGGACAATCCAGCAAGACTTTTCTCAAAACAGAATGAGAAACAACAAAAAATGTCTTTTTAGGTACACAACTCATTTCTATGGGATGCTGGATGTAATCCATGAGCAATTATAATTTGAAGGAAACCATATATCACATTCTACAAGTTGCCTTTTTTTTCCCTCTTGCCTATCTAGTAATACCAGTAATAAATCCTGACTCACAGAAACACAGTTTCAGATGTTCAGGTGAATTTCATTATGTGCTCAAAGGTGGTAGCATACTACTGCTTCTAATTCCCTCCTACTCTACAGCTTTGCCAATCGTGCCTTAAAGATAGGACACTGATCTCAAGTCCCTGGAACCACAGACCTGTCAGATTCCCTATCTGGGATTTTGGTTTCTCAGCTGCCTCTTCCAGAATCCACTGATCCCTGAGAAAATGGAACTAAATGTTATTACTCAGTTTTCTTTTTCATCTCATTGTAGGCTTTGGGATATTTTATTACTAAAGTACGATTTGCATACCATAAACTGGAATTTTATTTTTTACTTTTTTCTTTCTTTTTTATCTTGTATTTCATAGGAGAATGAGCCAGAATTAATTCTTTTTTCAGTGATGGGGATGGAACTCAGGACCTCACATGTGCCAAGCAAGTAATTGCTCTATCGCTGAGCCACTACCCTAGTCCTTTTTTTTTTTTTTACTCTTTATTGATTGATCTTTATTTTTAAGCAGGAATGTCACTAACTTGCCCTGACTGGGCTTGAACTTGCAGTCCTACTGCCTCAGACTTTCTAGTAGCTAGGATTACAGGTGTGTGTCCCCATACTTGACAACATTATTTATCTAAATGACTAAACAGAATTGACCTTAGCCTTGATTCATCCTGACCACCCCATTGCCTGCCCGACCTCCAGGTGACCTCTCACCTGAGCTGCAGTCCTGCAGGCACACCTTCAGTATCTTTGTGTAGGTCAGAGTTCCTAAGACTGTGGGTGTTTTAAATGTTGACATGCACTAGGGAAGGATCCCTACTCTGTTTTTCTTTTTAATCACTGTTTTGTTTTTACTGTGGTTTTTAACACATCAGCAAGCCAGGACTCCAAATGTGAGAGCCCACCCACTCTGTGCCTGGGTTGGAGCTTATCTCTAGTAGGCTGACCAGCCTCTGTAGAACAGGCACGTTGCCCTGGAAACTGGTGTTTGGTGGCTATCCCAGTAAATGAGGACTGGGAGAAGATTAGATCACCTGGTTCCTACTCTCCAAGCCTCCTGAGGCCGCCTCTTTCCATTGGCTGGTGGGAAGATGGGCAGCAGTTCTCGCCCAATGGGAGGCGCCGGTTGCCGGAAGGTGAGTCTGGTGCAAACCTGAAGCAAGCAGTCTTTTGGAACCTCATCTGGTCTGTGCAGCTGGTCTGATGCCTACCTGTTCAGTTAGGGGCGTGGCTGTGACCAATGGGCCACACATGGGTGTGGGGCGGAGACCGTTGGGGAGACTGTGAATGTAGGTGGCGCTGTGCGTGCGTGTGGATGACTGAAGTCTGCTCCCAGTGGATGCGCGGACGCCTTTCTGTGGAGCTAACTGGTGGATTTGGAAGGCGAGGGACTGCACAGCCAATTCCTGACCTTCTGTGCACAGCAGCTTAGATCTGGGCTGCAGGTACGCAGGTCGAGCACCATGACCCAAGCTGTGTCGTCTCTTTTCCTCTGTACTTGGAATTAGGACTCAGAGCCCTCATTACTTGCTCAGCTGTATTGGTGCTTGCTTTGTAGGTTAAGCATGGTATGCGTTTCCTTTCATCACTGCATTTCATCTATTTGTCATTCCATTCTATTCCATCCATTCGTTTGTTCTTTCACTCGGTTTTTTTTCACTGTTTGGGCCTTTGGATTACTCCTCTGTTTGGAAATTGTTCCAATACCTGTGAACAAATAAGCCACACCTCTGATTTGGTGAGTTTGCATTCTAAAGAAGACAGGCAAATCAATAAGATCACAATGAAGGTGGTAGGTTCCACTAGAAAAGTGCAAATGGACTGGGAAAGAGTGTGAAGAGGGGAAGTAGGTGACAGACTAGTCTCTACATTGCTATTGTTAAGGTTTGTGTCTGGATGTCCCCCCCAAAGGCTGATGCAGTCATGGAGGCAGGCTTCTAGAATTTCTGGTTGATTTGTGGTCCAATGCTCAGATTATAGGTATGTTATATTGTATATTGTACATGGGTATGTGTATTGTATTGTATGTTGGCTTTCACCTATGATGTGTAGCTAACAAGGAATATAAGGGAAAGAAAAAGACTTATCTGTGCACTCTTCCCCTTTCTGCTCTTGCTGCTTTTGCTGTCTTCTGTGACCATGAATGGTTGCCCTTGTGCCATGCCACCTTACCTTAGAGCCAGATGATTATGGACTAGAACCTCAACAAACTGTGAGCTAAATAACGCTTTGCTTCCTTATTTTTGAGTGTCAGGTATTTTGTCTTGGCATCAAGAGACAAGTAACCAACAGAGAGGTATGTAAATGGGCAGTGTCTAAGTGGACACTGTTTGTGTGAGTGATCACAGACAAGGCTCTAGATGTACACATAGGTCTAGCAGCTGTCAACATTCATTCATGTGACATCATGCTAATTTAACCTGGTACAGAGCGGGTGGTGAGTACTCTGGGTGCCCTGGCAAGACGTGTGTGTTATAAGGAGGAAGTGACTGCCTTAGCTTCAGTGTTTAGCCACATGAGTGAAGGCTTTTGTGTCTGGTGCTGTGGGCATGACAGAGGTCTCCCCTATGTCATTTGCCCATGTTGTCAGACCCTCCATCCTGGAGGCAAGATGCCTCTTGTGTGACACCTGGTGGTGCCCAGTATTTATTGATCCTGCACTGTGGGTGATCAGACCTTGTGAACAAGACACAGCAGAAATGAAGGGAAGCCCATTTGTGAGAGGAGGGCGAAAAGAGTCTGTCCTTGTGTCTTGCATATGCCATTTCCTGATCACTGCTTCGGACACCATCTGCTGTGTCCTAAGCCACCCTGTGGAGAAGCCCTTGGTAACCTGGCTGTGGAGACTGGAGACTTCAGTCAATGCCCATAGAGGAATGAGTCCTCCTCATACCTAAATAACTGAGTTTGTGTGAGTGATCACAGACAAGGCTCCAGATGTATACATAGGTCTAGAAGACATTCTGCCTGTGCCTTAGCATGTGACAGACACACAGGCAGAAGCATATAGCTAAGCCTGACCTACTGTCTTTATCAAGGGAAGGGAGAAAATTAATATTCTGGTTGCCAATGATTTGGCTTCATTGTGATGCAGACACAGAACAAAGTACAATCTTTTACAATGTGGAGGAGCATTACTTGGTTAGTGCCTTTGGATTTCGAGGTCACCTATGTCATCCTATATATGACCTCCACCAACTTACTGGGTAGTTTGGATACCTGATTGATTGAGTGGTTGCAGTAGTGGAGATTAAAGCCACCAGGGCACTACTATGCACCTCAAGCTACAGTTCTTGTGATGTTTCCCACATTGGGCCTTGAAATTGCCATCTTCTGCCTTACCTTGTATTTATAGTTATGCACCACCACATCTAGCTGATTTTGAATTCTTAGTCAGGTGCACGCAAGAGAAAGCTCTGCAGCAGGTCCTATGTGTAATACTGACTGCTCTACATTTGGAAGGGCCAACATGCAAGAGAAGTACTTGGTGAACACCGAGCCCCCAGGTTGTGGAGTGATACGAGGCCTTCTGCTGTGCAGCAACTCATGCTATGCAAGGAGAACCGTATGCCACTGGACCTGCAGGGACTGAGATCCTCAGAATTGGACCTCACATTGGTAAGTGACGGAAAGAAGCTACCAATGATTACCCATGAAAGCACAGTGTTTCACCATGGGTGAATAAGGTACCGCTTCCCTTGCAATGAAAATGTAATTTGTTTTTCTTGACTTTTCACTGTCTTGTCTTCACAAAGTGTGGTAACACATCACTGTAGTCGTAGCCCTTGGGATGTTGAGGCAGGAGAATCTTGATTTTGAAACCAAGCTGGGCTACATATTGAGCTCACAGCCAGCATAGACTATACAGTGAGAGTTTTGTCTCCAAAAAAAAGTGTTGCCTTTTTAATTACATGTCTAATTTCTATGGCTACTGGATGTAATTCATAAGGGATTATGATTTGGGGCCTGGGATATCACCTAGAATTTGCCTTTTCTTCTCTCAGGCATTTATTGGTAGCAGTGATAAATTTTGACTCCTCTAAATACAATTTCAGAGATAGAGATGAATTGCGTGAATTTCCTCAGGGAGTGGTCTCTTTCTGGTTGAAGTCAACCCCTACCCATTCATGTTTTCCAGTCTGAACCCAAGGATGGGGCCCTCATTCTTTTTTTTTTTAAATTTATTTAAAGAGAAAAAAAAACAGGAAAAAGGTAGAAATATTACAGAATTTCAAGAAAAGAAGATAAACATTAAGAAATCACTAGTTGATAAATTACATATTGTTCTTTTAGAAATAGTTATTCAAGTTACAAAATCAGAGCACACAAAGTGGACACTCAAGCAGTGAGAGTGCGAACAGATCTGTTCAACAATCCAACAAGAACCTAGAAACATGGTTATCAATCCCACACACCTAAACATACATACAGCTATATCTTTTATAGTGCTTCCTATTTCTTCTTTTTTTAATAATAGCAGTTATACATTTTTAAAATTTTATTTAAAGAGAAGAAAAAAGCAAAACAGAAAAAAAGGGTAGCAACAATGCAGAATTCTAAAAGAAAGAAAGAAAAAGGAAAATGAGAAAAAGCCCCACTAAGAAATCAGTAATTTATACATTACATACTGTCATCCTGGATGTAGTTGTTCAAGTTACAAAGTTAAAGGGTACATAGTAAACATTCAAATAGTCAGACTACAAACAGTTCTGCTCAAAGATCCAACAAAGATTCAGCAATATGGTCATCTATTTTACACACTCAAACATACATGCAGTTATATCCCTTAGAGCACTTTCTTTTCCTCTCTTTTTTACAATAACAATTACACATTTTGATTTTATTACACTTGTAGTTATTTACTTTTTACACTAGAGACACAATATGATATTTATAAATATGATTCTTATTTATTTCACTAATGAGCATAGTCTCAATTTGTGTCCATTAGGGGCCCCCATTCTTTTGTCTACTGAATCCAAACTGGTCAGAATCCCTGACCTGGAGTTCAGCTTCTCAGCTGCCTCTTTCAGAGCCCACTGGTCCCTGAGTGACAGTGGCCCTAACTGTGAGCCTAACATTCCTGGGCTTCCTTTTACTTGTGCTTAAGCTTTGTGATATTTTGCACCTAAAGTACCATGCTTATGGCATAAATTAGATCTAGCTTTTCTCTTCTGTTTTTGTGTGAGGAAGGAAACCAGAATCATTTCCTTGTCCAGTGCTGAGAATAAACCTCAAGGCCTGACACATTCCAGAATGAGCTACATCCCTAGCCCTTGTACCTCACTCTTTATTTTTATTATTGTATGAGACAGCACGTCAGTAAGTTGCCCAAGCTGAACTTGAACTTTCCGTGCTACTTCCTCAGCCTCCGCAGTAGCTGGGATTATAGGCCTGTGCCACCCACCCCACTAGCTCATCATTTCTAAGAATTGAAGGACTGAATACAGTGATGGTCTTCCCTGTCACATGCTCTGATGTCACTTTCAGTGGTTCCAGGCCACCACAAAGCAGATCTGCTCCTTGAGGAGACAAGCTGGTAGACACAAGCTAAAGCTTGTTCTTATCTTGTGTCCTCACAGATAGATCTTCACTGGTTTTGTGCTTTTTACTGATGAGAAACTGTACTGTAACAGTCCCTGGCCGCTGGTTTTGCTTTGTTGTTTTGCTTTTTCCCACCTGTCCTTTGCACCCTGGTTTTTAACAATTGAGCAATAGCTGGATGCCAACACCACCACCAACAGCGTCAGCCCACTGTCAAATCACCCTGGCAATCAGAGGCATTCCCAGCAACCAGTGGTATCAGGAGATTATGCCACCATCTAGCACAGGGACCCAGTACAGCCTTGGTGTGGCCTTGCCTCGCCACTGGTCAGCTGGAAGGTAAAGGAAAGCATTGCAAATGGGAGGTGCTGTGCATCTCAAAGCAGGAGTAGCACCTGTACTTACAGAAGATGTGGGACCTGAGGCAGTTCCACAAAGGAGGCTCCAAAGGGCACCTGATGTGAGTGTGGGTGAATGTAGACAAGTATGTGGTGCCAGTGCCACTACAGGTGTGGGGAGGTCAGCAGATTCAGGACATCAGCAGTTCTCACTGCACCTCTTGTGCTGGCAGATATTAGCTATCACCTCTTTATAGGGATATGTGGGGGCCTTGCTTGGAGGCCCTGGCTGTACTGGAGAGCATAAGAGTCTGCACGGGGCACATGTGGTAGGTGGGTTTGAAGGACCTGAAGACGACTGGCTCCAGATGCCCACTGCCACCATACTGACTCAAACTCTGGCTTTTGTCTTCCTACATGGTTGTAGATAGGATCAGCAGCCCTGGCTATGTGCTGCTGATTTTCAGTGCTTGCTTTGTATTGTAAGACTTCTCTGCATTTCATTTCATCCTTTCTTGTTTTCATTCAGAAAATGTGCCTTTGGTTCCTCTTGTGTTTGGGCATTATTCTAATAGCAGCAAAAAAATAGAAGACGCAACAGGGCTGTAGTGAGCTTGCATTCTAGAGGAGACAGGCACATGAATAAGAAGATCACACAGCAGGTGATTCACGCCATGGAGAAGAAACAAGACAGGGACAGAGTGCAGAGAGGTGATGCAGGTGAAGGGAATGTGAAGCTTGGTAGCCACCACATCCAGGTAGGTAAAACAGGTACTGAGGCCCCAGCTACAAGAAGTGTAGTGTTCCTGTGGCTGAGTGAAGGAAAAAGAGCTTTGTGGGGGATGATCAGGAGCTGTGGTGGTGAGGAGTGAGGTGTGAGATGGTGTGTGCGTGTGTGAGGCATGTAGGTGTAGCTGTACCTGTGGGTACCTTAGGGAGAGGGCTGCGCAGAAGCCTGACATGGAGAATGCTGGAGGTCACCAGCGTCCTGCTGATCTTTACTGTCACATGGTTTAAAATGCCCATACACTCCATTGGTAACCACAGAATGTTGATAGTTGTATTATTTTACTTTATGTGGAACTCAGTTTACAAGGTGCACACATACAAAATCATCCTGTGGTATACCTGGAATGCACAAGTGTTTATTTGTCAGACATACCAGCCAAATCATTGTGAGGGTTGACCTCAAAATCTTCCTGCCTCAGCCTCTAGTTCTGGGATTACAGGTATGCACCATACCATGCAGCTCATACTATCTCATCTCACATGACACTGTAGGTGGAAGATCTGACACCTGACCTTATGTTATTTTTTCCATACTCACACTAAGCTGGAACCTCTTAATGTGGGACCTGAGACCTTTCTAATCATTTCATATTTTTCCTGAAGTACTAGGTTAACACATTGGGATAGCTCAGAAGGGCCTAAGTAAGGAACATAATTCTGCTTCTTAGTCACAGTCCAGGATATAAGTGCTAGTGTGTTTCAACCCAGAAATTTCTGTGCTGTGGCCAGAATGTGTCTTAAAGGCCACACCCTGCTCTGCACTGCCTGCTTTTCCCCTAACTCTTGTGAGGATCTTGCTGGGGTGTGAGGAGCCTGGTCAGAGTGCTGCGTGGTGCTCCATGGCCCGTGAGGGTCCTGCTCCTCCTGCAGTGGTGGCCCCTTTGAAGTCTCCCCATTGCACCTACAGTGCCTGAAGGGGCCCGTGTTGTACCAAGCTGCTCTCTACAGCTACACACCAGTACTGTCAGTTACCCCACCTTCTTCTCAGCACCTGTTAGGGGTTTTCTTTTTTTTCTCTCTCATGAAAAGGCAGCAACAGCTTACTTGGAGTTAGTGCACCTTCACTAAACGCAGTGGCTCCACATTTCTATCCATTGCCAGTGGTACCAATTGAAGCTGCCAGAGGCAACTGCGGAGGGTTAGTTTAAGATCTCCTGGTGGCATAGGAGGCTACAGGTTACAGCAGGCCAAAGGGTCAAGGAAGCCCAGGTACATTTTAAAATTTGATACTCTGGAGAACACTGTTTTATTTTTTTATTTCTTAATTAAGTTTATTGGTACATTTCAGATACATAATAATCATATTCATCATAGGGAATTTGTACAAGATCCATTGTGTAGCATGAAAGATTTACATGCACTTTTCAGTAAAGACAGCAGCATTGAGTTTGCCCTTCTGTTCTAGGTAAGAAGGATTTGCTTTCCTAGTTACCTGAGAGCCTCAGTGCAAATATTTGAGGCACACTGGGAGCTGGCCCTGGTAGCTCTCTGGAGTTATCAACTTTACGATTCAGCCAGGTGTTTTTCCCCAGTGAGTCACCTTGAGCACATAAATTCACCCCATTACTGTCAGCATTTGGTAGCCTGTGGGAGACAGTATTCAAGGCTGTATTATGTGCAGATGCCATTTGTCCTATGGGTCCTCTAACCAGCTTTGCACCACGGGCCCTGTGTGTCCTCCATGATGAACTGAGAAGCACAGCTGTGAAGTGAGAATAAAGCAGAATTGTGCTGGTGGGAAGATCCAGGGGTCACCCTCGTAGTGAGTTCCAAGGTGTCAGTGTGCCTGCCATCTGACTGTGGCTGTGTTTTGGTGAGTGGCACCCACCATTATAGTGTTGACGTCCACAATGCACAGATCCTTTGGGGTCTGTGTTTGGAGTGGGCGATAAAAGAAGTTATACAAGCCAAATATTTCTTGAACCAGTAACATCGATGTATTTTCACCTGCTTGATGTCTTCAGTCTCAGGCAGATCTCGCTGGAGAAAACTGAGAGCCACCCGTGCCTCAGTGCTTTCCTGTTGTCCTGAATGGAGCTCTGTCTGGCACATCCAGCTTATCTGTGCATAGGGCCTAGAATTGTGCTTGTGTTGCATGTTGAGGGTTGGTAAACAACTTACTTGCCATTCATTTCTGTGGCTTCACAATGGAACCTTTTCATAAAATGTCACCAAGAGGCCTTTGCTGAAATCAGGAGGATTGACAGTGTCCTGAGCAGCAGCCCAGCAGTCCTGCTCCAGCTGTGCAGGTTGACAGTGCAGAGTGAGCTGTATTTAGTTAACCTTCCTAATTCAGGCTGTGCCATAGCCTAGTTCAAATTGGAGAGATTGGTTCAAAAAGGAGTCAGCGGCCGAAACAGTCTTACAGTGCCTTCATACATTTAAGCATCAGAGTCAAAATGTTGGACCTTTTCTCAACTTTGCCATGTGTTAAATGCAACAGGAAAGCAGATCTCACCCTGGTCCTGAGTTGACTTTGACAAATGATCCTTTAGTTGGCTGAAATGATCTAAAAAGATACAAAGACAGTTTGTTATACAAGGGTCATAAAACAGTCAGAGCTTAGGCTGTGACATTAGCTCAATTTTGTTTGCAGAGGTTATTTGCTATTTGTGCTTCATTTCCTTTGTTTAGGTTTTGCTTTCAGATTTCCCAATGTACAGTTAGGATGTGTGGGGTTCTGCCACAATTTACCTTGCAGGACATGGGGAACTCTTCACATACATGTTTTAGAGGAGTCAACCCACCCCTGAGATGGCCAAAAGTGTGGGTTAATGCCAGAGTCCAGCTGCGGCAGGGCTCAGGGGTCCCAAAGGTGGTCAGGGAGTCGGCGAGTGAGAGACAGAAGACACTGCACACCCATCTGTGAGTGAATCTGAATGCCCTTTATTTTTTAGAAGCTGGAATATATATTTGCTAACCTTGGCAGCCACCCCCAGCCCCAAGCCGGAAGCGCCCCAGGCTTAGGGCCAGGCAGGGACAATCCTAAACGATAGGTTTTAATCAACCTCAACTCCAAGCAGGAAGTGCCCCAGGCTTAGGGCCGGGCAGGGACAATCCCAAGCAATAGGTGTCGATTAACTCTTTTCACCTTTGTAACATCTCAATCTTGTTACTTAGTTAGCTTGGGAAATGTAAGCCGATGCACCTGGATGCCTGCAGGAGGAAGAGATGTGTGAGGCTATTATGCTGCTCCCTACATTTTTTCCTTATCACTTATGGGAGTGGCAGTCCCTGTGAGGACAGCGCCTGTCTTAGGTCAAGGACTCTTCATATGAACCCAACCAGGCCTTACCCGTCATGGGCCTGCAGGACAGTAATAGGTCCTGTGCCTGTCTTAGGCGGCCGGTGGTGTAACATATGTGTCCTAGTTGCCCGTCTTTGGCTGCCTGTCCAGTGTCTCAGGGCAGTTGTCTCACAGGAACCCCGCAAATCCTCCTCCATGAGCTGTCCCATTTAAAGCCTCTGTATAAACTCATACTACTCACAGAAGGTAAAATTTCACAACCAGTCCTCA